>BGPR01001368.1:250924-265815 GCA_013235015.1 Araneus ventricosus | reverse complement strand
GATTTTTTATCCAAATATCTAAATAAAACTAGGCATATTTGGTTACGGTATATTGGTTCTAAAGAGCATACAAACAACCAACAAGAAAAAATATAGCAAATTTTTAAAAAAAATTTAAAAAAGTTTTTTTTTAAAAAAAAAAGAAGGAAGCAAAATTTAAAACTAGAACAAGAAAAAAATATTTTAATTATCATACAATAAAATTAAAAGAACAAAAGAATTTTTTGCATAAAGAAATAAAGTTAGAAAAAATTACGACAATGTTTAAGAAGCTCGCAATTGCAGCAGCTAAACAAAAAACATAGAACAATAGACAGATAATAATTGTACAAATATGGCCAAAATTTAAAAAGGAAGGTAATAAAAGCAATTCGAAGGTAACGAAAAGCAAAAAACGAAACAAGGAATCCATTCTAGTTCACTTTTTCAAGGGCTAAGAACTATTCGAAATGGATTCAAAAGAATATTTGGGAAATTTTCTGTAAGAAGCAAGCCTTAAGCTAAACAGAGCTTCTCATAACCCGAATTCCCCAAAACACAGATTCCAAGGAGGCTAATCCACAAGCTCAAACGAAAAAGGAAATAACAACACACAAACATCAAAAACGCTAATAAGATAATCAAAATATTAGCCATCAAGCTTAATTAATAAGCTTTCATACTATAAAATCAAAGAACGTCGAAACAAAGTCGTGGAGATATTCCACAATATCTTGCGCTAACAGGGGACTCTACTCTCATTCCATTACCATACTTTTTAATTTTCCGTTCATTAAGATGTCAAATTAAATCAGTTATCAATAAAAATTAATAAAAATTGTTCTCACTTTCCCCTAGGCTTCCGCTTGGCTGGCACTCAGATGCACCTCTTATTTAAGACATTACAGCTCTTTAATTGTCGCCCACGCATTTTTGTGGACCCCGCAGATTATCTACTCTCTGCAACATCCTTGTTTCCATAAAACCATCATAATTTAAAGGATGTTAATCACATATTTCTGAGTTCATCTGTTTCTCGGGCCTCTCAAAATTTCGAGACACGTGGGCCAGTTATCCGCATTCTATGTCAACAGTTAGCACAGTAAATTCCCCCAATCGAGAAACACCCCGCAATAGCAACAGTTCCTGTTCATCCGCACTGTCTGGTCTTCCCCATTAAAATAATGTTTATTTGTCTAGTTTGGGTTGGCAGCATCTTTGTGTCTACGTATTTATGCAAACGACGGTTTTCTAGCATGAATTTCACACGTAAATTTAGAAGTGAACTCCCTGATCCTTATTGTGCTTTCAATAAAAATTAAATACAGTTGGTAACAAAATGGAACAAGCTGAACTTAAAACCTATGAGAGTAATTATTTGTATTAATAATTTTTATTTAATGAAAATATAATTAATATATTTTTTCTTATAATAATAATATTTAAAGTTCTGTTATTTGTTTAAATATATTTATGGCTATTAAATAAATTTTTGCAGTTGTTCTAG
Organism: Araneus ventricosus; assembly: GCA_013235015.1. Taxonomy (NCBI): domain Eukaryota; kingdom Metazoa; phylum Arthropoda; class Arachnida; order Araneae; family Araneidae; genus Araneus; species Araneus ventricosus. The sequence goes on along the minus strand of BGPR01001368.1, from coordinate 264,329 downwards.
CCGCCTTCGGCGACCAGCTGTTCGCCCGTAATATTAATAGACTGTATCTATGGCTGTAACTTGGCAATATAAATTGGCGGTTGTGAGGCTGAGGACTCTGCCAAAGTTTTATTTTGTGATATATCTCAAAGATAGAGGGTAGTAGAGGGCAGGCAACCATTGATGGCATATCTAGACATTATAAGTTTTAATTTGAAATCAAAATTTTCGAAATCGGGCCTGTGGTTGAAGCTGGCGGACTCTGTCAAGGTTTTTCCCCATAGAAAATATGCAGTGAAGTAGTGTTTTTTCTATTTATCTCAAAAAATGGAGTAGTGTGGACGACTGGCGACCATTGATTGCATATCTAGAGATCATAAGCTTTTATTTGAGATAAAAATTGTCGAAATTGGTCCAGTGGTTGTAACTAGGGGACTGTCTGAAGATTTTTCCCCATAGAAAATGTGCGAGTGGCAAAGTATTTTTTCGATTTTTCTCGAAAATAGAGCGTGGTAATGGCAGGCGATCATTGATGACATATTTAGACGTCAAAAGCTTCCACATGAAATAAAACTTTTCGAAATTCGATTCAGTGTTTGTGGCTGGGGTACTGGCCTTCTAGTTTTGAAAATTATTTTAAATATATAGATGAAAGGTAGGTTTTAAATATATCTTTCCTCTCAAAAGTTAGCTTAGGGTTCGTTCAAATATTACGTAAGCACCTAAGGGGAGGAGGGGGTTTGCGATTTGCTTATTTTTGCTGACAAGGGGGGGAGGGGGGTATGAGTGATGCTTACGTAAGACATTAAAACCACTTTATTTCCGAAAATCTCTTGTAACTTGCAAAAATAATTTAATTAAAAAAATTAAATTTGAAAAAAAATTAAATTTGGCAAAAGAAAATTAAACTTTGATTTTTAAAATTTTGATAAACTAAGAAATTTTTTTAAACAAAATTGTAAGGAAATTAAATATATATATATATATATTCATTTTAAGCCGAGTTAAAGTTTTTATTTGAATTAAGTCCTAAAATTTCTAAAATTAGATTATTATTGATTAATACTTATACGTTTGTGAAAAAGAACAGGGGGGGTTGCTGTTTGTTACGTAATTATAGAGGAGGTTTGCATTTGCTTATTTTGCTTTGACAAGGGGGGGGGGGGAGGGTCAAAAATTACAAAAACATGCTTACGTAATATTTAGACGGCCCCTTACCCAATAATCAATCAGTGTTTTTTTTTCCTTTTTGCCCTCCTGCTCAAATAGCTTCAACGCAGTTTTCTTGGAAGGGAATTTTCTTTCGCTGTCAACTTTTTAAATGAGTCAGTATCATCTCGATTCAATTAGGTAAAGCTATTCCCGCATCTTTTTTGGGAGAAAGCACGTCTGTCCAGTGCTAAAGTGATACGGAAGCAACTGAGTAGGCACTCTTCAGTTGAAAGAAAAAAGAAACTTAGTTGAAAATTTCTGCAGTGCACACGGGTAGCTTTTAATCTAATTATGAAAAGGAACTTTCTGTCATTTTAAGCAACAGATACCTAACACCACTTTGCAGAAGTCGTTAAGAAGAAGTTAGGAAGTCTATTTATGAGTACAGTGTATTTAACGGAATATCATTCATTTAAACCTACGTAGCAATAAATGGTTTTATAAATAGCGTTTGTAAAAAATCTTTACAAAAGAGGTAAAGCTTCAATTTCATAATAAATGAAAATTCTTAAAAAAAATTGAAAAAAAAAATACCTTGCCAACTTCTGAAAATATTTGATGAATATTATTTGGGAAATTGACCTTTCCGTCTCTTGCATTTAACGTGTTTTTATATTATTTTAATGCATTTCTTTTCAAAGTTGTGGTATCCAAACCAGAGAAACATATAAGTCAGAGTTTCAAATCTTTTTTTCCCTCGTGTACCCCTTGATTATTATTTTTGTTTTCGCGTACCTCCTACTATCATATCCAACTGCCCCCTCCCAACCATCAGTCTATGCAAAGAAATTTTATCATATCCAACTGCCCCCTCCCAACCATCAGTCTATGCAAAGAAATTTTATCAATAATTTAAGCTTAAGTTAGCTTAAAAGTGAAATGACCCGAATTAATAACATTTGCAGAACTTATTTTTGATTTCATATTTTATTCCATTTTTACATTAGTATTAGTTCAACACTTAAGTAAATGAAACCAGTATTGTAATTATTGCGTTTTAACTCATAAATATAGCTAAAAATTACACTTCGTAATAATCAACTATTCAAGTGGTATAGTTATTAACTAGCAAGTATTCACTTGGAGAAACAAAATTCTCTAACTTTTTTAATCCCTTATGTTTTCTTGTTTCCGCCATTAACAACTTTGATTTCGCGTACCCCCAAACGGTCCTTCGCGTATCCCCAGGGTACGCGTACCACAGGTTAGGAACCTCTGGTATAAATGAACTGAAACTTGTAACTTGCACTCCCGTGCCATTCTGTAAACAAAAGGTGTTGCAGTATTTTATGACCAAATTGACTGTTAATAATTTTCAAGTGATTTTCCCACACTGTGACGGTAATTATTATAAATTACACAGGTCTGCGATGAAAAAATTGGCGGTAAAACAAGTGGTGTTTTTTATAGTTTTTTGGATGTTGATTACTGGAAAAATAATGAAAAAATTCCATCACGTACAGTTTCATCACAAATCGCAATCAATTTTTTACGAATTCAGTATATTTCGGACCTAAAAAGTATTATTTATATGAGTTCGATACACGTATTTATGGACTTAAAATAGTAAATTTGTGGATTAAACTACCAAACAAGAAAGAAGAAACTATTTCAATCCAGAATATTCCTCTGAATCGGTAAATTACCTATTAAGCACAATATTAAAGACAGAGGAAACCAGTTGAAACCGGATACCTCTCCTGCTTGCCAAAAAAAGTGTTACTTCCACCGCTTTACATAAAATTAAGTCTTATGAAACAATTTGTGAAGGCTTTACCAAAAGAAGGTGAATGCTTCAAATACCTTTGTGACCAGTTCTCGGGTTTATCCGAAGCAAAACTGAAGGAAGGTGTGTAGGACCAGACATCAGGAAAATTATGAAAGATGAAAATGTTGAGACTAAAATGGAAAAAAAACGAAAGAAAAGCCTGGGAATCTTTCAAACTAGTTATTATTAGCTTTCTTGGAAACGAAAAGGACCAAAACTACAAATCTATCGTAGAAGAGATGATAAAAAATTTCAAGATTTTAGGCTGTAGTATGAGCTTAAAAGTTCATTTTCTCGATTCGCACCTGGACTATTTTCCTGAAAATTTGGGTGCAGTTAGTGAGAAACAAGGTAAAAGATTTTACAGAGATGTAAAGGAGATGGATAGGCGATAAAAAGGAAAATGGAATGTCAGCATGATAACAGACTACTGCTGGATGCTACAAAGAGACAATCCCTGCAAAATTCACAAGAGGAAAAGTGACAAAAGAACTTTTGAGGTAAAGAAAAAACGTTATAAGGACTTGTAACTTTCTACCTATACTCAACAATTACTTGAAATAGGATACAAATGTAATTTATATGGATTTATGAATTAATGAAATTTAAATGAAATATCAAAATTTCGCGATTTCAACTGTTTCCTTCAAAATATGCAATCACTTTGTACAAAATCCTTATGTGATAAAAATAAATGGATTTCATTTTTAGAATCAGTACGAAAAATAACACAAAAATCAGTCAACAAAATTAAAACAACTTTCAAAAAGTATTTTTTTCAGGCCTGTGTTATTAACGAAAATGAGAAAATGGCCAATAGCCTCATCATATAATTCACATCACAGGTTAATTCTACCTTTAATTTTTTTCTTATTGTGAATTAGGTAAAAGTAAGTGTTTTTAAACAACACGATGGCATAAATAATAAATCTTATAATTAAATAAATTTACGCGCAATAAAATTGTCATGTCACTAACCATTCATTTTTAGGCGAAGCAGTAGATGAAAGGGCCCTGAGCCTAATTGTTTCCCAAAACCTCCCTCCCACATTGGCTATCAGTTATTGCCGTGAGCCTATATATCTAGGGTTGCCATACGTCCCGTATATACGGAACTGTCACCTCATTTCACTACTCAGTACCGTATCATTATGTGCCCCGTTTTGTCCCTTATGTTGATCAGAAGTCATGTAGTCCACAATGCAAGTGTGGCGAGAATATTTACCCTAATGTCAACTCGATGATCGGACGAAAGAAGCAGGTTGTCAGTGGAGACAAATGAATCAATTTTGATTTGTCATTATTATTATAAAATGACTTGCGCCCAATTTTATAATTATGTGAAAGAACAAAATGATATAATATTAAGGAAGTAAAATCAATGTAAAAATATGACTGGGCGCAAAAGGACTAGTCTTGCATCTTTTTTATTAATCTACGTGTTCATTTTATTATATTGCTTGAACTTTATTGAATATTTTAAATTTTATTTTTAGTAGAGTAAAATAAACCATTGCCTACCCACTTTTTTCATGTTTTATTTATTTAGTACTAAAACGTCCCGTATCAGTGCTTGACATTTATGGCAACCCTATATGTGTCGTCAGTTCGTGAAAATGTTTGGTTGTGTTTGCAAAATACTTGGGTAGCAGAAAAGAAGGGTCTCTCAGATAATGGGGCTGACTCGCCTCCGTATAGGACACACTCGATTCACACATAAGCACCTTCTTTTTGGTGAGAGAGCACCGATGTGCAACACGTGTAATGTTGAACTCACTGTCTATCATATTTTAATCGAATGCTCGAATTTTAATCGTCATCGAATTCATTTCTTTAATTCATCGTTTTTAACTTTGTCTGAATTGCTGGGTGAGAAACACCATCCAGATATTTTTAATTTCCTCAAGGCTATGCGCTTTTTAACATGTATTTAATGTCTTCAACCATTTGTTCGTTTGAGTACTTTTTTAATTTTCTTTTTAGTTTACCTACTTTTTAACTGTTGTTTCTTCCTATATATGAGGTATTTTTGATTATGAACATATTATAAATTTTATCACAATGTTCTGTTTTTAACCATTTGTGTGCAGCAATGTGGCCAAAACTGGCTCTTGCGCCAAGAAACACGAGACAACCAACCAACCAGATAATGGGGCAACGCAGTCCCTGCCAAGTGGAGATCTGCTTTTATTTCTAATTCATTTCATTTGACATTCTAATAAACGACGTATTAAACAAGTAATATAAAAAAAATTTTAAAGTCAATTCCTACTTAGGTGATTCGAGATATAATGAAAAATGTACTGCGCATGCGCAAAGATATAGATGAAATATGGAGGTGCTTCGACGATCCCATGGGCCATCCATATCCCAAGAACCAAGTCTGTAATGTTAATAGCTTTCGAGATATAATGAAAAACGTACTGCTCATGCGCAAGGATATGGCTAAAATATGGGGGTGCTTCGATGATCCCATGGGCCAACCATATATCCAAGAACCAAGTCTGTAATGTTCATAGTTTTCGAGATATAATGAAAAACGTACTGCAAAACGTACAAAGAGACAGACAGACACACAAGAAAGCGAATTAATATTGCATTGTCATCTAGTTCTGAGCTATGTTTAAAATTTCAAGTCTCCAGCTCATCGGGAAGTTAGTTTAAAATCGATTGCAAAATTTGAACAAGATATATAAATAAATATATATATATATAGGGAGAGTGTGAACTAATAGTAGGAATTGAAAAAAGAGAAATAGGGTTAGCACAAAACGGTACATCAAAAATTGCTATTTTTTTGGTTGTAAATTAACTCAGTTATAATCATATACTCTTCTCAAACAAGCGATGCAGATTAGGCAAATATTATATTATCTTCATACTATATGATAAATAATAACTTGGAGGTACAAGTTTAAATCTGATAGTCACCACTCAACCAAAAATTTCCCTTGATGGTGAATTTTTAATATCACATAGATAATCAGCTTCAAACCCAAGAAAAGTACTGTGGGCCACCAGCCGAGTACCTGTAGATGGCGCTGCCATCGCCAGTGACGTCAGAGTATCAAGCTGCTGAGAAGAGTAGGAGACGAAGACGCGGTACAAGACGCATGAATGACGTGGGGTTTTTTCTGACAAAGACTAAAGACGACAATGCGGTACAAGACGCATAAATGACGTGGGGTTTTTTCTGACAAAGACTAAAGATGACGATGGGCTATCCAAAAGCCTTTTAATAACGAACTGCTTCAATGTACATATTTTTAATTGTAAATAATGCTTCCTAAAAATGTAATATTAATTTTGCATAATATAATAATTAGTTAAAGTTAACGAGTACTTATTTATATGGAACCCAAAACTAAGCCTGCCTCATGACCGCCTACAGTACTTATAAAAATTCATATTGTCACATGATAGATAACCTGAAAATTGTGTCTGTCAGCATCAATTGTAAATGTTTCTGATTTTTTTAGGGATTTTTTTCAATGCTCCAGTTCATTTAAAAATACATTTCTGTACATTATCGCTTTCACCAATAATTTGTTTCCTTGTTGAGTCGACTTCTAATGAAAGCTGAACGTAACAAACTCAGCGCTGCAATATTTTGGCTATTTTGATAAATGAGCAAAAAGTTGGTAAACAACTTAGCAATTATAACGAAAGTTGTTTGTCAAGAACGTCAATTCCACCAAGCAATATGCAGTTCAGGAAATGGGTCGCCATTCATCAGAAACTACTTACCGGCATAATTTATACGACATTGTCAACTTGAATGCTTAAACAAACTTTCAAACAAAGCTTTTCGATATTTCAACCTCAATGCTTTTTTTGAGAAAAATTTGATGAAAGAAAAGATAAACTACGGAAATATTTTTCGTGCCATATCTAGTTCATGAAAAAATAATAATGAATGAATAAATGAACCCAAGAGATTTTAATGCTTTCAGAAACACCGATAGAAAATCTTGTAAAAAAATATTCTAATCAATTTGATGGGGACAAAACTAAGTAAACTTGGGGCAAAAAAGTGTTTACTTCAGAGACTTTCTCTTTACACTCTCGTGATTTAGCGTCCCTAGATTACAATTACTTCTAAAACCGGACATTCAATGTCAGAATAGCATTTAACATTCTTGTTTGGTTTTCTTCAGGACATATTTAGGTTAACGTCTTAAACCGGTTAATGGAACACCGTTATAACAGGGGGGGAGAAGAACTAACAGATATTCTGTGTCAACAAAGTCTTTTAGTTCGGAAAGAACAGGAACACAAAATAAGAAAACAGAACAAAAGAACTCATTCCGGAGATTGTTTGGCGCTATTTAAGTAAATATTGTTCTAGAAGATTGATGAAGACAAAGAACAACAGATTACTTTCCCGCTCCTTAAGAGCATTTTTTGAGATTGTGGCGAGATTGTTTATTGAGTGCGCCCCGGCATTTATGGCCCCGGGCGCCCACGGGTCGGAGTGCCGAGTAAAAAATTAGGCAATTCGAGATGCCCTTCATCACGAAGGCCAGATAATAGGGAAGAATAGATCCAATTGGAAGACGAGGTTCTTTTGAGCTCAGCTACAAATGGTGTAATAAAAGTCGGGACAGAAGGCGTATTTCTTTCTGAAGCTTTTCTTGCGGGACTTCTAAGTGTTTCGGTGTGGCAACAGTTTGTCTTTCTGTAGAGGCACAGCCGGCATGATTTATTGCCACCTTCGCCATTGCCAGATTTTGAAACTCTTCTGGAAGTTATCAGTGATAGCAAGACCCCACCCCCTCCCGTATCGGACTACGACGTCATATTAAAGAACCACGTTCAGGGATGGCGGTTATTGCGAAAATAGCCGGTTTTTGGTTATTCAGGTTTTTTTCACCTCCGGTTTAACCTGCCGGTTATAACCACTCAAAATAACCGGTTTTCGGTTATTCAGGGTTTTTCACCTCCGGTTTAATCTGCCGGTTATAACCACTCAAAATAACCGGTTTTCGGTTATTCAGGGGTTTTCACCTCCGGTTTAATCTGACGGTTATAACCACTCAAAATAACCGGTTTTCGGTTATTCAGGGTTTTTTTCACATCCGGTTTAACCTGGTGGTTATAACCACGCAAAATAACCGGTTTTTGAAATAACCGTTTTTTTATTTAAAAAAACGCCGTTTGTAGACAAAATTTTTTATTAATGTTGTTTCACAGGAAATTAATCCATTGGCCAATATTTACCTATTCATAAAGACTCTTTCAGTAATCCGCCAAACAAAGGATGCTTCGTAAATGGTCGTTGATTGGCCTAAGATGATGAAATTCAAAGCTTCATGACTTAGTAAATTTTAATCTAATCGAACCAAAATCGAGCCTATCTTCCGATCCGGGTTTTTACCCGGTTATTGGATTTTTTAAAAATAATAGGTTATAACGAGGACAAAAAAATAACAGAAAAACCCGGTTAATCGCAACAAAATCCGATTTTCAGTCAAAGCCGGTAGGTTTTCCCCATCCCTAATGCGTTTAAAGAACTGGCGCCGGTAAGGAGACATACTATGAAAAGATACATTTCCATTCTGTAGTATTCGAATCACTAATGCGTAAAAGTAACTCAACAAGCCATAGACAGCAGTTGAGTGCAGTGGTTCTAAAGCCTATTGGAGCAGTCGAATTTGGAGTACATGTAATAAGTACGACACTGGTACTATCCATACAAGCTAGACAAATACGAAAATATAATAATATTACATATTTGCGCTCGTGAATGGGAAATCAGTGTAAAAAAGTTTTCTTTCAAAATTACTCGCATGCCCCACACCCGCTCCGAAAAGTCACGTAATCGATGAGAGAGAGAATTTTGCTTAATGAGTATAAACACTAATGAAACCAACAGCAGGGCGTGATGAAGCAAGAATCACTTGCTTACTCTAAACGCGTATTTTTTACATCGCACCTGCGACCGGCTGGAAAGCCAGAAATACTGAAGACAAGGAAGGTTCAATGCAAGACATGTTTTACCACATTGGGGGGGGGGGGGGGGGGACAAAAAAAACAAAAGAGAAGCGTGCTATCTCTAAACGCTTTTTAGCGGAAAGAAATTGAAAAACATAATTAGACTGCATCTCAGATAAGAAATTGTTTCCTGAAACATTTTGCATCGGTTGAATTCGTGTTATTGATAGAGAGTAGACTAGCTTTTGCTTGTTAGCTGTTACAGAACACCTGTGAGCATGCCTCCGGACAAAGTGGGCAAATTAATTTACAGGGACAGGTATGGCTTCTGTGGTTGGAGAACGTCTGTTTTGGAAAGGGGCTATCGCTTTCATCCATCTCAGAAGGCATGCAATACTTGAGATGTTTATAGATTCTACGTAATTTTAGTGTAAAGTTATAAAACTAATTAATGATTAAATTTGAGTTTTAAGACTAAAATTGCGATATTTCGATGCACGAGTATTCTCGGGCTTTTAAATTAAGCAGTTAATGGGACATTTACTCAATCAGAGAAAAGAGACGCAGTGTAGGTGCGAAGTTGAGATTGGACGCCTATAGAGCGAATAAAGGTGGTTTTATTAGGACTCTACTCTTAGTATTACGGTTAATATTCCTTTTTTGTTGTTGTTTTGTTTCGTTTTGTTCTAAGGCACAGTCAAGTTTCTTTGAATAAAACTGGTTGAGTCACCGAATAGGACTTCTCGCCGTGTGTTTGCTTTATCGTCAAGATTTTTGTCACAGTTAGTTATCTCAGTTTTACAGTGGATTTGGACAATCAATCAATAAATAAAATAAATAATAAAATTATTACTATTTATTTTATTGGTTGATTGATTTTGCGCACCTCTGAACTTTTGCTACAGAGAAAAACCAGCTCTACATGCTTTCTCAGGGACGCAAAGACGGATATAACACATAAATGGCTTTAAGTAAAAGATTTGTCGGTAATAATTCGGAGGAACTTTTCACCTTAGTAAATCGAAATTCTCATCAGCAGCCTTATAGACTAACACTAATGCATAAGCAGATAGAGTCCCAATATTGTCTACTTCTACTCTGCATGTGAACTACTAATGAGAAAAGCTCATTCTTCTCATTAGTAGACAGTTTGCAGAAAAGTAAAGGTAATGAGAAAAACTCATTCTTCTCATTAGTAGACAGTTTGCAGTAGTAAAAATAAAGGAATGAGAGACATTGGCTGCCATCTATACTGCAATATAAGAAGTAAAGCAGACCTATAAAAATACAGGGTATCCACAAATTATCTTTACAAATTTAGACTTTAATAACTTTAAAACTGTACTAGATAATAACAAACGGTTTTCAACATGTGACAAGATAACTCATAAAGTCTTTTGCTTTCGAAATAACGCAGATTTGACGAAAAATGTGGACTCCACAGAAGAAAGCTCAGTGTATAGACTGGTTCATAGAGACAAAGAGCGATACCCAAGTGTCGCGTTGGCGTTTGAAACAGATGGGAAACCGTTCCTGGTTTATGGAGAACACTAGTGTTTTCATAAATGAAGTGTACCAAGCCCGAATAGTTGGTCGGGAAGGTGGTTCTCTTCCATACTGTGACAGAAAGTTTCGTTGCATATCGAACTTTGTCTCTAAGAACCAGGCTACACACTGAGCTTTCTCCTTCGGCGTCCACATTTTTCGTTAAGTCTTCGTCACCTGGAACGGAAAAATACTTTATGAATTGTCTTGCTACATGCTGAAAACCGTTTGTTATTATGTTATTATCAAGTATAGTTTTGAAGTTATTAAAGTCTAAAGTTGTAAAGATAATTTATGGACACCTTGTACTATAAAAAGGGAAAACATATTAAATGCATAAATACATTAAGAAAATGCGCTACACAGAATTAAAATAATTCTAGGTGCAAGGGGTTGAATGGTATTCTTAAAACAAGCAAGGACTTAAACTAGACTGAAACCAGATCTAGAAATGAAATAAATTACATATTGAAAATAAGAAAGCACAATCATAAACGCTTTATTGAGCTTTAAATATTAAATCATTTTTATTTACGATTCTATTTGTTAAAAGTCATGTATGAACGACAAATTGCAATTATGTAAATTTCTTTTCGATAAAAACAGCAAATTCGCTTTCCGAACTGGATTGTGGGCTTTTTTTGACAAGCGGTCTGGAAGAGGGTTGGGTTGATGGAGTTTTTAAATTCAAAGGTTCGTCACCTCCGGACAATACTATCGCTGGAGAAAACAAAGTACCATTGCAAATACTGTTACCTAATAAAAGATCTAAATCAATTATCAACATATTTTTAATGTTAAAGATGAGTATGGGAGAAAAACGCTGGAGACTGACCTAAAGTTTTGGCACTCAGAGATGAAAGAAGGATTTTGAAATAAGTATCCACGGGAATATCCTCAAGTAAAGAAATTATATGAACAATGCCTGCAAGAAAACCATCTACAGTACTATAACTCGATCTAAAAATTTCCAGTAAAGAGAAAAGTTGCGTGAAACTCCTTTAATGACGAACTACAAAATGCAGCTATTGGGATTTGCGAGATAGGTGATAAGTTGGGACAACCAATGTCTGCAGGTTAATTTTTTTGTGCTCAAAAGAAATAGAATTTTAGATAATTCTGACGGCTGCTAGCATGATTGTCTCAAACTCGAGAAGAAAAATCTCAAAATGTTTCTTAGATGGTGGATATGTTATGAAATATGGCTGCTTTTAGCTTAGTAGCATGTGGTCTGTTGGATGTGCTTCTGGAAAAATAAATTCAGAGTCCCTGTTACTGACCATATTTAACTAGTTGATGTTTTCAAAGATTCTGGTGTAAGAACCACATACTCCATATCATACATCTAGGTCGTTACTTTTTTCAGCTGTCGTTTTTCAGTTCATATGGACAGTTTCCGTTTAGACAGACACAAGGACATAATCACAAAAAGGTTTTTCGGAATGGAACATTTTTTGAAAAATAAAATCTAAACGACGAAATTCTTTTGAATCTTGACGTCGAACTTTTTAAGCAATGAAATTTCTATTCACATCCAATAAAGTCAAGAATGTAAGAATCCTCAGCAGCCAAGCGTGAAAATTCTCCAAACTACGGCAGAAATCGCGCTCCGTGAACTCATTTATCCATTTTTGAATCTGCGTTTTCCCGGAACGCCATTGTGGACTTATCTTTCTCGGTTCAAACAGACTTTGGTATTCCCGGAATAGATCAAATTCCCCATTTTTTGGACGGTTTCCCAGAATTCTCGTGGCAAAGCGATGACTCGCTTTATAAAATTTCCCTTTAAAGTGAGGATTTTCCGCAACGGAAAAACTAAAAATTAAGTTTCATCCAAACGCTGCTCGGTTCAAACGATCTGTTAGGGGGAAAGTAATGTCTATTATTTGGCAAAACACCAAAATTGTTTGAAAGTGCGGGTTTTTTTATTATCATTATTCTAAACTGCTTTTCGCACCCACCATCTATAGAGTCGTGTCACGCGAACGATATGGAACGCAGAATTCGAAAAAAATAAGAATGATTTCTATAGTAACCAAACGATAAATTCACATAGGAATTGATAAAAGCACTCGTTGCGTCTGCTTTGAATTCGAAATCAGCCTAAAAGCAGCCAAGATCGAATGCAGTTTTTTATTGAATTCTAGTATTGATTTCAGAAACATTGAAATGAAAAAGCTCTATTGTTTTTTATTACGTATGAGATTTTCTGAGCATTGATACCCGCTCCAGTGGTCAATTCATGCGGAAAAAAACATTGGAGGAACAGAAAAAAAAGATAGAACTGCGCAGTACGGAATATATCCGGAATAAATTATTCTGCAGAACTGATAACAATCTTTCCCTTTTAGTTTTTTGGCAACCATCCAATAGAACTGCGAGTTGCAATCACGATACGCCTCGCTTTATTTCTAATAACAAACGCAGTTCTTCGTTTAATGTTTACCAGACTCTTTTTTGCATGAAATATAATAAGTGAAAACCATGTAGCAGTAGTTTGCAACGCTTATTTTTCCAAACGTTTAAGAGAATTCCTATATTATTAGTAGCAGTCGTGCCTTTTGTGAACTGGTACGCTTTGTTACTTGAATAAGAGTGTTATCAGACCCTTTTTGCGGCTTTCTTACTTGTTTATCGTGAGCCAACGGGATTTTTTCTCCAGTTTATGGTCGATAGCGTCTACAAAATGGCGGGGCTAACAAATAAAAATATGTAACGCCTTCAGTCTAGAAATTAGATTGGCGCAGCATGGTCAAATTTATGGCTCTTGTGCCAGAAAACCAAACTCAAACTCTCTATAGTAATAATAATAGTAAGAATAATTGAGTAAGTGGGAAATAGTAAATTTCAAAAAACTAAAGGGATTTTTTTTTAACTTTTGGAAGCATATTTTGATGAAATATTTTTTACATTCTCAAACAAAAAAAATAGATAAAATTAAGGAAAAGAAGTATTCTTGATGTCGTT
>BGPR01001368.1:238401-250914 GCA_013235015.1 Araneus ventricosus | reverse complement strand
ATAAAATTAAGGAAAAGAAGTATTCTTGATGTAGTTCGATACATTGTAAAACAAAAAAAAAGATAAAATTAAGGAAAAGAAGTATTCTTGATCCTGTTCGATGCATGATGACTTGGAAAGACACATTTTCCTTTCGATGGTCACTCCTTTATCGTGGATTGCATTTTATGATTTATTTTCATAATTATGATTATTAACGGCATAAACATCATATTCAAAATTGTGCCCATCCAAGTTCACGTTGTCATATGATAAACTGGAAATCTGCCAATTTTAATTGAATTTATGATCGTATCCCTTAAACTGAAGAGCTTAAAATACTGTCTTAAACATTTGCATTGATTAAGTTATAAGAAGAAATGGCTGATTTTAAAATTGTTTGTGAAAATTTAATAAAAATTTACCCTTCTACTAGATTCTTCTTATGCACTGTGTTTTGGCATATAGTTAGCTTACAGTAATGTTTTGAGTTGCATTTTAAAAGAAAGTTTTTCTATCTTACGCATAATATGCCAGCTACTATAAATAAACATTAATTATCAATCTTCTTTGATGCCTTAATTTAAAATCCAGTGTTCCTATACCTAGTAATTGATTCGACTCGTCTTTTGAATTAATTATCCAATTATTTAGCAGGGAATTCTGACTGGTTGCCCCGGCTTCGATACTGGAGGGTCACGAGTTCGAAATCCGATTCAATTGAAGATCCGCATGTACGTGGGCCTGTTGAATGTCGAATCCATCGGGGGCATACGTTCGCCCGCTGGTGTGGTGTGGAAGTTTGGAGTGAATGTTGCTCAAGTGTCATATGACCACGATTTAAATATCGAGTTCAGTCGCTTAGTGGCTCAACTGCAGTTTAACATCCAAGTGGGAAATTATTTTGATATAATTCTAAGCTTTTAAAAAAGATAAAACACGCTTTTTCATAAGTAATCGGAAATCTCAAGAACATTTTAAACACATAAATTGCAGAACATATACAAAGCTCATCCGGAAAGTAAGTACCGTTTGGGTATTTAAAAAGATTAGCAATTTGTTTTCATTTGTATTTTGTTACAGATAAACCTACACACCTTAAACTCAACATATTCACCATGCGAATTAAGGTGTGTGTCATATCTTGGCACTAATTTCAACATACTCGCTTCGCAGAATTCGGCCGCCCGCGACCTGAACCAGCTCTGGACGTTTACCTTCATCTCATCATCACTTGCAAATTGCTGGCCGGCAAGAAATTTCTTGAGATGAGAAAACAAAAGGAAGTCGGATGGAGCTAGGTCCGGACTGACTTTCACTTATCTGACGATAAATTTCACAAGGTCGAATATTTCTCGCATTGATAACGGCTCTTATTTCACAGTTGGCGGGCCGATCGATTGCTTTAAACATGATTATCGACAAACAATGACTTCAAACGTTAACGTAAATAAACGAAATGGCTAGGCTAATTCGTTCTCGAGTTGAAGGATGTAGATACGCATGCGCAACCTTCGTGCTGTCAGATGCGCGGGATATATGCGCAAACGGTACTTACTTTCTGGATGAGCTTAGTACAATTAAATGAAAATAATATCCTTCTGCAGTGGCCATGTAGACCAGAAAACACCGCTTGAAGGGTTAAAACAGGAAGATAATTTAATCAATCAATCAGCAATGCAAAATCTTGAATTGATTTTCTGTAAAACTGTTTTCCTTGCACTCGTAGTCTTTCGACAGGAAAAACGTTATCAGAAACTGACTCGAACCCTGGTTCACTGTTACTCGCTAAGCAGCGAATTCGATTCAAAGGTCATCTTTCCTTAAGTGTACTTTTCTCTGCCTTCAAGCATCGTCCATAGAACTTCGAGTTGACCTTTTCTCAAGTGAAAGGCCAAGTAATTGTTCTTTCTCGCTTTCTCTCTGGAGGGTCACTTTTCTTCCAAAGGAGAACTTTCTTATTTTGCTCTTTTCATGCCCACTTTTTCTACCAGCAAACACATGTAGTCTTCTCCTGCACCTGAGCAATTCTTCTTTTTAAAACAATGGATGCTCTTCTTTCAATGGCACTAAGAGTTTTTTTAATGTTTTGTATGAAGGCGAAGTTGAAAGATGAGTGGATTGAATTGCAGCTTCTTACAAATTTTTTTGGATTTATCTGAATGCTGACATTTTTCGTATTCATACTGACTTTGAGTTATTAATTTAAAATTTGAAAGCAATCCACTTATTACAGCGATCAGAAGTTCCGGATTGGGTGGGAAATTCCCAGTATTTGTCTCTTTGTACCAGATTTAAATTAAATTTCCTAGATAGTTTTGTTTTTAGTTATAAGTACGGTAAACTTCAAGCTATCCGTCCTAATGTGGAGGAAAAAGCGTGTCAGATTGTAAGAAAGCCAGACAGGCCGCAGTTCTTTAAATGCTCACTTCCTACCCCATCCGAACCATTAACCGCTTAAGGACCGGGTTATTTTGTAACCTATGGTATTTAGGACGAGTTAATTCGGGATAAGTCCTTAAGCGGTTAAAAACACCATTTCTTTCCAAACTCCGCTCAAGATATTCATATTTTCTTACCTTTTAGTACAGGTCTAGTACTTTATATATGTTTATCATGTACTACATTGTACGATTTAAAATTTTATTACAAAAAAAAGAAAGTCCAAGAATGAAAATATTGCACTGAATATTGTTTTAAGGTAAATCTTATAATACCCGATTTAAATACAGAAAATATAAAAGCAAAAAGTAGACTTAACCCTTTGAAGAACGACTGTCACGCGGGCGTGCCAGTTGCTTGGCCCATTCTCACCCGACTGTCACAAACACTTGCCGGCTCTTGTGGCTTTTAGCTACCACTGTCACGTCGGCGTGACACCAGCTTTAGTGCAATTAGGCTCAACTAGAAAAGGTGCGCCGGCTTTTAGCTATCACTGTCACGTCGGCGTGACACCAGTTTTAGTGCAATTAGGCTCAACTAGAAAACGTGTGCCGGCTTTTAGCTACCACTGTCACGTCGGCGTGACACCAACTTTAGTGCAATTAGGCTTAACGAGAAAAAGTGCGCCGGCTTTTAGGTACCACTGTCACGTCTGCGTGACACCAGCTTTAGTGCAATTAGGCTTAACTAGAAAAAGTGCGCCGGCTCTGAGAAGCCACGCGAGTTTGGAAACGTCTGCCAGACGAAACCGCACGTTTTCCGTGCGGCCGTCCTCAAAGGGTTAATTCTTATAAAAATTATTTAAACTTAGTTCAATGTCCATTGATAAATGCAGCAGTAATATGAAATGGTAGGTTTAAGATGAAAGAATCAAAACTCACAGAAAAAAAAAGCTAAAAGCTAATTAGCTTTGAAAAGCTAAGAACTGAACCGAAATCAGTGATTTCCTGTTTTTTGAAGGTATTATTTGCATTCAGAAATGTTTACTTTCCGAGATATACCATGCATAAAGTAGCCAGTCTTCTCAAAATGATCCTTGTTGCTTACATTTTTTCCCGTAATTTAAAAAAAAATGTTCATGATTTTCCCATTACTTACTGATAAAAAGTTAGCATTTAAAAATTTTAAAAGAAATCTACTAAATTTAATTTTTAAGAAATATCTCCTCAAGAATTCGCTTCCTTTTTCTTTTACTAAACACGCTTTTAGGGTATAATGGCATGTCACCATCTTAAGTCCCCTAAAATTACGCATTTTCGTTATGTGTATCCTCTTATTATTATTAACTAGAAAATCACCCGTCATGGTATGACGGGTGCAAATTGCATCTTCATTCGAGAGATTTTCCGTCAAATTTGAAGTTTTTAAATAGATATATATGCGAGAGAAATTTTTAACAATGATTGAAAACAAATAAAATAAACATATGTTTTAGGACAGGAAATATTTTTTATTTACATATTTCTTTATTTAAAAAGCCTCTTGGTAAACAACATTCCGTGTGAAGTATTTTTCGTTGTTTAACAATTTTATTATAATTCAGTAACCATGAAATTCTCAGCTTGTCAAACGTAAGTCAAAAGTTAAAATTTCAAAGGAATTCTTTTTCGAAATTCTAATGAAAACAAAGCACTTCTATGCTTGTCAAACGTTGAGAAAAAATATTATCAAATTATATCATCACGATTGCAATTAATAATCAGATCCATCGTGGCGTCCGAACTATATCATGCGCATGATATACCACTGCCGTGATTTACTACTTTCTATTAAAAAACGGAAATTAATTTGAAATATATAATTAATCTAATTTAAAATTTCTCGGGAACTATTGATCATAGCGAGATAAATTTTATATCAATCGCTATAAAATTTTATTTCACTATTTTAGAGCTATTAAATTTGAATTTAGAACGACTCTTTTAAATTTAAAATTACTGAAATTTAGGTTCTCTAACAATGAAATGCTGTTTAACGTCTCCAAGTGTTATGGCGAGAGTTTTATAGTTAGTGACGTCAGAGCGTTACCGAGAGACAGATCTGGGCTATTATTTATTTATTTAAAGAAAAGCACACTACAGAGAAAACTCCATTTACAGAGTGCTATATACTCACAACAAACACACAAAGAACAAAAGCCACAAAGAGTAAACAAAAAAATACTCTAGAAAACAAAAATTTGAACACAGAGAATACACAAAATCATAAAATTATTCCAAACGTATAAATAATTAAAAACGAAAACATGTAATTACAAAAGCACCAAAATACACTATGATACTAAAAGTCTTTTTAAGAAATTAAAAGACCATTTCCAAAAGGCAAGGGTTAAAAAGTCAAAACACGCAAGTACCGAGTCTTCTAAAAACACACCAGGAGTTTAAAAGTTTAAAACGTAAATACACACTAGAGATACAAATAAATTGCAACACTTAACATAAAAATAAATTCGAACACGGCGCCAAAAACAGAGTACAAAAACTAAAACCTATAAAAGACATTAAAAAATGGTCGATTACATAAGAACACCGAAAATCAAAACGCATAAAAATCTAAAATGTTGTAAAAAGGCAAAATAAAACACATCATGTATATTGGTAATATCAACATAAAGTGACCAGTCTTCTGTAACTTAGAAAGGAGAGTCCTATTTTCGTCTGTTTTCCCTGCTTGACTCCTCCTTCCTTCGTCCTCCTTTCCCAATATTTAGAACGGCAGGGTCGACGTTCAGAAAAACTGATCACTTTACATTTACTGAATTTCGAGTGGTACAGAGGGAACTTGTGTTATCGAAAGGATATTAAATATTAATGAGAAACTTAAAAAAGAAATGCAAGGTTGTTGTGGCCTGTTTAAAGAGTCTCGAGCTTCGAGTTCCTAAAACTGAAGTTCAATACCCAGTTCTAGCGAAGATCCACCTGATGAAGGACTGGTCGATAATAAATGTATAGATGGTCATAAATTATTGGATCCGTTTTAAAAATTAATTTTAAAAACTCTATAATGTAGAAACTCCATTTTTTTAATGAGAGAGTAGTTTTATCAGCATCCGTTACGGCGTTCTAAATCTGTTGCAACGGGAGATTCCCAACGCAAGTATCAAAATTGCTACCGTGCAGCAGACAGCAAGTCTGGTTCTACGAAAGCAAATCAACTGTAACAGTTCAAAGGCCTTTTTCGTTTAGAGTATCGAAATTTCAAGTAGAAAATCTATTAAGCGTTGATATGAGCAATTAAGGAGTGAAAGTTTCCCTCACTCGTTAATAATTTCGCCTGAGACATATGGTCGTCCAGCACTTTTCCTGTTCCCTTAAATTGCTCACACCAACTCTTGGTGAAGTTCTTACTTGGAGACTGGCAATTTTGATACTCTCAGCGAAAACGTCTTGAATTGTTACAATTGATTTGATTTCGTAGAACCAGACTTGCTGTCTGCTGCAGGGTAGCCATTTTGATACTTAGTTTAAATTTGAAAAATATGTTTCTTGGACATAATTTATGCAGGGTTCCCACTTTTATAAAGGCCACCTCTTCTTAACTTCAGAACGACGGCAGCTTCAGTCATGAAAGTAGTGTCTAGGTATAGTTAAATCTCCATGCGCTATGCGATGAAACCACTTACAACGCCATCTGGTGGCAAGCTTCGGTATTAGCGTTCCTATCTCGAAAACGGAAAATATCAGTTACAAAGTTGTAGAGGTTTATCGTTTTAGTACAAAAAGACACCTTGTGCACAATAAAAAAAGAACAGAATGCTTGAAACGGACATTTGTTTGTTCGCATTTTCCGAAATTGTGTTGTCTCAAAACGGGTTAAAAAGAGAAAAAATAATTAGTTATCACAGGATACTTTTGTTTTCATGTTCAAAGTGCTCTCCGTCATCTACTATGCAGATTTGAGCCCTTGAATCAATTTCACTTTGCGCACGTTTTAGCATGTAGTTAGTGTGCTTGCACAAGCAAAAGTAATACGCCATCGAAATTACTGCAATATTGTTCGAAAGGTCCATACACCTGCTATTTGAGTTTTTACCACAGAAAAAAGTATAAAGGGGTCATTTTTTGCCCGAAAAATAACATTTTCTCCTTTTGTCCATGTCTTGTGACGTCACAATTTTGGAAAATACGAACAAACAAATGTGTATTTTAAGCGTTCTGCTCTTAGTATTAATGTGCATAAGGTGTCTTTTTGCACTAAATCGATTACGCTCTATAACTTCGTAACTGACATTTTTCCGCTATTTTGTACCGTTTTCGAGATAAGAATGCTAAGTCCGAAGTTTACCACCAGGTGGCGTTGTAAGTTGTCTCATCGCATAGCGCATAGATGTTTTACTATACCTAGACACTGCTTTCATGACTGAAGCTGTCGTCGTTCTGAAGTTAAGAAGGGGTGGTCCTTATTTAAGTGGAAACCCTTTATGATACATAGAAACAGTCTAAGATTAATCGTTCGCTATTGAATATAAACATGAAACAATTTTTATAATAATTTCATGCTTTAACGTTCTATTTTATATTTCAAATGTGAATAAAAATCTGGAATAAAAAGCTATAAGCGAACGCAATTCAAGTTTCCAATAATATTTTTCCTTACAAACGCTATTTCGGGGTCTCTGTTTTCAGACTTTTACAAACCTTCCGTTGTCTGTATAGCTGAAAAAAGGCCCTCTTTGGTTTTTATGAGATGATGAAACCGGCAAACTCGCTGTGCCGTTTTATGATATATTCCCAACTCCTACTCCGTGATACATAATACATGAGGAAGACCGTGGGCTGCCCTTAACTTACGAGCGTCTGACAGATATTTTGCTGCGGCCTTTTTAGCTCGCAAAAAAACGGAATAATATAGCTGAATCTTTCAGTTGGAAGAGAAGATATTTTCCCAAATGTGCTCACCTATCAAGTTATGGAAAATTATGTTTGTCCCCAACATTCCCGCTGTAATTTGAAAAATGAGATTGATTTTCTTTTTCTTCCGTTTCTCAAATTTTTTCCTTTACTCTTCCGAAATATTTCTCATATCTCTTTGTACAGACGGACTTTTCGGTTATTCTCGAAAAATGAAAACGGACCATTTAGTATGGTTTGATCTGGCACGTTTTATTGGCACAAAGTTCAGTTCAGGACAACCCGCTCCAAACACGAGATTTATGAAGATCAGAGATAAAAGCAGTTTAGAGAAAAACATGATTCAACCGAACAAAAGCAAAATTTACGTCAATAGTTGAAAACGCAGGCCAGTTAAAACAAATAAGTGCTTGGTTAAAATATTAAAATTTTAGATACAACAAAGAAAGCCCCCAACATTCCCGCTGTAATCTGAAAAATGCTATTGATTTTTTTTCTCTTCCGTTCTTCAAGTTTTTTCCTTCGATCTTTCGAAATGTTTCTCATATCGCTTTGTATTGAAGGACCTTTCCTTTATTCTCGAAAAATAAAAACGGACCATTTGGTATGGTATGTTTTATTGGCACATGTCCAGTTCAGGACAATCTGCGTCAAACACAAGTATTATGAAGATCAGAGATAAAAGAAGTTTAGAGAAAAACATGATTCAACAGAACAAAAGCAAAATTTACGTCACTAGTTGAAAACGCAGGCCAGTTAAAACAAATAAGTGCATGGTTAAAATATTAAAATTTTAGATACAGCGAAGAAAGCCAATGGCTTTTAAAAAGACCAAAACGTTCAGTGTGGAGTTTTTCACCCACCAAGTCATGTAAGTTTTGGTATAACCATGAAAGCCAATGGCTTTTGAAAAACTAAAAAGTTAAGTGTGGAGTTTTTCACCCACCAAGTCCTGCAAGTTTAGATACAATAAAGAAAGCTTTTCAAAAACTAAAAAGTTAAGTGTGGAATTTTTCACCCACCAAATCCTGCAAGTTTAGATACCACAAAGAAAGCCAATAGCTTTTAAAAAACTAAAAAGTTAAGTGTAGAGTTTCTCACCCACCAAGTTCTGCAAGTTTAGATACAACAAAGAAAGCCAATGGATTTTGAAAAACTAAAAAGTTAAGTGTGGAATTTTTTAACCACAAAGTCCTGCAAGTTTAAAGTAGATGAGTGGAAGTATGTTAAACAATGATATGTAAAATCTGAAAACACAATTAGAATGTGAGCAACAAAATTGACCACACCACAGTTCGTACAAGTAGGGGTTCGTTCTGAAAACAACAAATGTCCATGTGTATATCTAGTGTGGCCAATGCGCAGACGAGTACGAACCATTTGTGAAAAATAAATAATTTTTTTAAAAAAGATACGGTTACAAATACAGGGGATAAGCATTTTCATTACGTTCACTAAACGCAAACATACCATTCGTTGAAAAGTAAATAATACTTTAAAAGAACTCACCTGGTTATTTTTCACATTGTTTTTTTAAATGTATTCGCAATTATGTTCATTTTCATGACTTTTCGTTTTATTTTTATTTTTTTAAGCTTTTACTTTTTATCAGAATGTAAGGAACATAAATAACTGTAGAACGTCATTCACCCGCTTCGTATTTTAGTTCCTGTGACATACAATAAATCATATTATTGCAAGTTGCAAAAAATATCGACTAACAGAAATAACAAATAAAGATCAGCAAAAAGGTCAAATTATCTCTACTACTAGGTCCATTCTTTTTTTCTCTCGACACGTCAAACGGCATTAACACGCATATGTTAAAAAGAACTACGTCTCTTTCCGAAATAGAAAGTTGAAAGAAGTTCTATAACTGGTTTATAGAACCGTCTTTTGGAATAAACAAATGTCTCGTTTGTTTATTCCAAAAGTCGGTTAACAGTTTGACCCTATTCTTACATGCCAGTTTCTCTACGAATGCATAAAACGTGTCTTACTAACTTATTATTGTTCAAGTGATGTGATTCACTCGAATTCAAGTAATAAATGTATGTAAAATGAATTTCAATCAACCTTAAACCACGGTCGGAGGAGGGGAAAAAGTTCAATGAAAAAGCATGTGGATTTTGGAACTGGGGGGGAGAAGAAACTATTGGAGCATACTTACATCTAGAGAGTGGGAGAAAAATTTTTATTATTGTTTTTGAAGCTTGCCAGCTGAGAGAAGGGGATGGCCTAAGCAGCAATGAAAAAGAGAAGGGGGAATGGGTGGTCAGCCCGGATTTTGTAACTATTAATGCTGGCATCTTACCCACCGTCCAACTGGACCTCGCCCTCGGAAGTAGGCCCTCATCCCAACCACGGGGATTTATTTGTGAATCTTATTCATGGTTTACAATGGGAAACAGGCCCTTGATGAGCTTACAGATATTTCTATTGGTTGCGCTTGGGATGTGAAGCTGAAAACTAAATTTTAACAATAATACAGCAGCTTCAAGCTTAACGTCGTAGCGCAGCATAAAACAATGTGCAAGGTATTAGGTCCCCCACGAAATCAGAGAAGTAGATGATTCTGGGAGACAGAGCTGGCAGGAAGGAAAAGTGGAAACTTTGGTTCGCTGTAACCGAATTCCTTGCTTTCGAAGTTCGTTACAAGCATTTGAAAATACATTAGTTACATAGGAGTTCGGTTGGGACCATTTGAAAAGTTCGTTATATCCCAGGTTCGTTATACTGGGGGTTTGACGGTATCTCTATGTCTTGCCTCTGATCTCACACCTTGCATTTTTTTATGACAGATGATGTTACTTACGCTTGATGTATAAAATATCTAAACAGAAGAAAGTCTAACTTAACGTTTGCAATGGAGTACATTCACTAGACATAACGCCACCCTGTATACCCCCCACAACTCCTATAACTGCTAGACTTATCTCATCAGTTTAATAGGAACAGGGTAGAAAAAGCAATCACACCCCTCAAGAGGCCCGAGACTCACAACATCAACCGCAACCGTAGCCGGCGCAACCCACAAGCACCAGCACCGCCCCTTCAAAACAACCCTACTGGTCCCTATATTGAAATGGATGATCAGGACTTTATTACATGAAAACGTTTACTGATTTGGCGTAAAAGGTTTGAGTAGACAGCAAAATAGCGTGAAAAACGTTAGTTTACGTGTCTTCTGAAATCTAACTAAATGTTGTCTTACCCCTGTGTCGGGTCATTTCTCTTGCTGTAAGAAACGCAATGGATTCCAGAATTAATCCGGCCCTGCGCACATGATGGGTGTCACGTGAGCATGAATTGACAGAACAATCAATCTTAATTTCGAATCATTTTCGATACCGACACTGGGAACGAACTCACATTGGTCAAAAAATACTATGAATGTTTTCATCCAACCTTAATAGTTTTATGACTCTTGACTAATCTCCTATTTGTATTATTCTTCTGTCTTCTTTATTATTGTTGTACTCATCCACCCTGCACTCACCCAACTGATTAGATAACCCTTGAGGTTATTGGCACCAGGGGTGTGGGGTGGAGTCATGTCCTGTCTTCTTTATTACTCTTGTACTCATTTTTTTCTTTTTCTTTTTAATGCTGCTCAGTTAACACAAAGCAATTGAGACAATGGTAAGTACCAGCTGGGTCATATTTCTCATATTCCTAGCATGCATACCACATATCTATGTATACGGTGCCAGTTCCGAAAAATTCGAAGTAGTCCCGAATTTCCAAGGTCTGTCATCTTGTCCCGAGCGAGTATTTAAAAAAGTTCTGAATTTCATTTGATTCGAATTAGACACTTTTTTATGCATGAAAAAAGATAAATAATATGATAATTTCCCAAACATAACTTAAGAACACCTTTGCGCATGACATTCAGGATAGCCAATAAGAAACTATAACATGATGACGTCATTCAAATAAAACATTTGTAAAGTCTTGCATATGAAGATATTAAAATTTAAATGTGAATTATGGTGTTAGGAAAGCCTTGCGGATATTGATCTCTCGCCCTTAAAAAGAACCGGGGGGAAGAGTGAGTCATTGCATGATTCTTAAATACGTTGCAATAGATGTCTTTCTAACAAACATCATGGCCTCTGCTTCGAGATCGGAACGATCACGAGTTTGAGAACCGATTCCTTCAAAGATCCACTGTGAAAGTGAGACTGTGCACATTAAATTCGTCGAGGTCAAATGTCCTCCCGCTGACGTGGTGCTGAATCTTGAAGACGGGATGCCGATTCTGGTGACATTCACGTCATCTGGCCACTATTCACAATGTCCCTACTTATTCCTAGTGCAGCTTCAAATAAGGATGCTAATCGAATCAGTCAACAACCTGTATGATTATTCGATTCCCTTACCAGGATGAAGGAACTGTGGTCACTGCACCTGTATAGCTTGTTCTGAGAATGATTCTGTTACATGTGAAGGTAAGGACCGTCGTAAAAATTTTGAAAGCCCTGGGTTAAAATATTTTTGCGCCTCAAAAAAGGAATTTGAAAACCTATGGACTATATTGGGGAGCAAACTATGATAATAGGTATCAGCGTGCAGCTATCTACTTTCTCACTGATAATGTAGGTAACTTCTATTAAACATCATAATTTAAGATTTTCTGACCGATTGTCTCTATGCGAATATATTTTAAACTGATATGCATGTCTCTGTGAGTCTTGCAAAATCGATGGCTATCAAGTGCCCAGCTTTAGTCATTTTTACTCTTAACATATTTAAAATTAAAATTAAATAATTTTTGGTTCAAATCTGAAGTAAAATTAGAATAGATTAAAGTGATGCATGCAATTAATTACTTAGGAAGGAATTATTCAGAATGTGTATGCATTTTTGAGAGACTTCCTGCATATATTATTAAACTTTAATGCTGTTTTAATTATGCACTGTTTAATGAGATAACGTTCTTTTCTAGGTACAAAGATTTTATTCAAGATTGTCCTTCAGGCTATATGACGAAAGAAGTAAGAGTTTTGCGTAATAATATTATTTAACCCTTAATATATACATTTTTATCATGCAGTATGCGCCAAACTAAACAGTGCTGGAAGTCGCATCACTTGCCTGTGCTCAAGATGGCTGGATTGGAGATCTCTCATTACGGAGAAGGTCGTTCCTTAAGGCTGGTATCGGAAGGCATCCAATACGAATATTTATCGGTGGAGCTCCAGACACAAGTGTTTCTAGTGGTGAAAAAGACGTTGTGTTG
>BGPR01001368.1:220284-238391 GCA_013235015.1 Araneus ventricosus | reverse complement strand
GAAATAAGGAAGAAGGGTGTGTTGAACTGTGAAAATCCAGAAACAGATGTAGAATAGCATATGAATTCTCGAATACCAATCTGGAACATAAAGTTTCATTTAATCTAATATCTAAAATGTGCACAAAAACATTTTTCTTTCTTTCTTTGAGTTAAACATATCTGGTGGAAGGTTTTTAGGGGAAAAAAGAAAAAAACTCTATGGATCGTAATGTCAAGAATAGGAGTTTTGATAATCTTTCCATTTGTGTTCCTTCTTTGGGTGGAAAAAGTTTTCACAACTCCTTATACATCAGATAAATTTAGGGACGATTCCAACTTGCGAAATAAATAATAAAATTATGCAATAATTAATAATACGGAAAAGGAGATTTAATTAAAATAACGATTTAACAAGCTTCAATGAAATCTTTCATATTAGGTTGACTTTCTTATCCACTTTTGCTGACAATTGATGAAAAATAAAAGAATAAGCCCTTGAGAAATTTCACAACCTTAATATTTTTCTACGTCACCCATCTGAGTTTTCGATCCGTAAATTAAGAAACTCTGGTCAAGAACAAACCAAAAGCCTTAAAAGTGACATGAATTGTGTTTCTACGGATATCTCTTCATGACGTTTATAAAATGTAATAACATGTTACTTGTCAGTGACACTAAGTCTCAAAAGCCTTCATGGGAAATACCTATAGCCTTTTAATAATGCAATATTGTTCGCTTTCTTTTAGTTTTGGATGGATCAATACTGTCCACATTCTTGCAGTCTTTGGATCGATAGGATGATTTATGTGGCCTGAATGCCCAAAAGCTTTCTCAGGATTCATTGGAATCCAATTTGATGAACTTAAATCAAATGCCATTTTAAAGGAAAGAAGGGTGTTTCTTTTCTATTAGCCCCGTCAGAAAATCTATTACGATCTTTCGACAACTCCATTACCTGAATCGGTGGACACAGATTGAATTTTAAGAGCACGTTGCGGAAAAGTTCGGCGCGAAATCAATTGCGGAACACCTCTCGGGAAAGCTAATGAAGTCTTGAAATACTTTTTGCGGGAGCGAACGGAAATGGTAGTTACGAAAAATTTACATTTCAGAAAAGTGGCGGGAAAAGAACGAATGAATATTCTTTCGCTGCATTCTTCTTGGAATTGTAAAATACAAGAATGCAGAACAGGCAGGCCATTTGAAAGGCCATTAGTGGATACTTTTACAGGATAACTTTTCTTTTAAATTTAGGTACAGAAACATGTGAAACTACATAAATGAGTTTCATGTAGAAAATATTAATAATAAAAATACAAATTCACTTTTTTAAAAATCTTTATAACGAATTAAAATCTATAATTTGAAGTCACATTGAGGGGAAAATGAATGACATTTTTAATTTAATACTTCAACACATACATAAAATCAGTCGAGATAATTTATGGCATTTAAATCGGGATGAGATCTTGTTTACCAAGGGATAAAAGTTTGAAGAAAGAACATTAATTGTTGGAAAACTGGAAAACTTTATTTACAAAAAAGTTAAAATCATCCTTCAGGAAATAGGAAATACAACTTTACTTGAGCAAAAGTACTTAGTAATAAATTTAGTTGTTTTTGAAACTATCAACATCATTTATTTTCAATCATTTTCACATAAATTATATACAAAAGGATACTTCTACAGAAAAAATGTAATATAAATTATGTCATATCCCGTTTAGATTGCCTGAAACTATATTTAAAAAGGGCAAAAAACATTCTTAAATTTGAACTTTCAGTCGGAAACAACTTATCATGACATATTAACGTTTTGACATTCACATTTTCTATTTTTAAAAATTTAAGAATATTATACGAAGATAAGAATGAAAATAGCATCATGCCCAATTAAATTACCCTAAATATAATCCATATGTTATTTACAGTAAGTAAAATATTTGAACACAATTTACTTTTACCATTATAAATGTTCACTGATTTTTATTTTCAGCACTGCCATTTTTGCCTTTCTTAGTTAATTTTCCAGAATTTATGAACTGATTTACAAAACTTTTCACTTGCTACAATTTTCGACTTGAAGAGAAACCAGTTGTGCAAAGAAATTTTTATTAAACAATTAATATCTTAAATTCACTAATTTTAATTAAAAAATCAAGTTCAAAGTTATTTTTGAATTATTTTTTACGTATTTTTACACTATTTGTATCGGTTTATTCGAATTTTATTTTAAAATTAAAATGTAAGGTTAATTTTTGGTATGATCAAAAGTAAGAGTTTCAGTGAACGATGGGGATCACAATGAAATTGTGAATGCTATACTTTGCTTAGAAACACATATGTGATTTGTTATATTTAAGGTAGAAAGATATATTTAAAACAAAACATAAATGAACTAAACAAACATTTTATTTTCAATGAACGCTTTTAAAACTAATAACTTTGTAAAACTATATTTATGAAGAAGCTGATAATATGATCTTCCAAGAACAAAGTCCAACAACTTTAAATGGGGAAGAATAAAATAGAAAAAATTAATTTATTACTGTTTTCTCTTTAAATAACTTTAAAAACTCTAATTTTAAAAAAAGAAATCCAGTATGTAGGATGTCAGAACATATTTGGGTTGTTTGAATGTATCAATGTTGTTGTGTGTATCTGTGTGTCTCAACAGCTACTATTCTCAAAACCATCTTCAGAAATGGAAAAAATGTAAGAATGTAAAAATAAACTATCGAAGACAAATACGTAATTAAGTGTTTTTTAAACAATGAAAACGGTTTCAATTTCATTGCAAAAATTAAAAGTATTGTTTTAAATTACGTTTAAAATATTTTTTACGAATTTATAAAAAGTGGAGAAAAAAATCGTATGGAAACTTAATTAATATCATAGAAAAGATAATCTTTTTGCAGTTCCAGATTGTGTTAAAATTATTTTTTGCCATATTATTTTTGTAAGTCATCAAGGAAGAACGCGCAAATTTCCCTTAATTTTTAATTAAATAAAATTTTCAAAAACACCTTCGAGGCACACATTCTCTCCCTTCAAAGTATTTTTAAACCCACACACACACATTCTCCTCTATTATTTGTAGAGATAAATTATTTTCTGAGGCAGTATTGTTTCATTTTTCCAATCTCATTAAAACTGTTAAATTTTGATTCAAATAAAAGTTTGTTACTTTGTTAAACTTTTAAACATAGATTTGAAATGCAAAGTTAATTGATAGAACCAATTTTGTTTTGATCTCACACCTATTAATCATCATTACTTTCGATATTTCAGTGTGTATCAATGCACCCCTGGTATGGGGCAGATTGATACAACTCCATTTTTAGGGGAAAAGTGTGATAAGTATTTTATTATGCCATTAATGACCCAAACTCGACTGAAATCCTATATTAGATTAACAAAAGTATAAATATAGTGATTAGTTCTAATTATTTCCGTTGGTAAAATCATTTTTAGCTTTCCAAAAATAAGTGTATCAATGTCCCCGGATTATACTACCCCTATACTATTTTAGCTTTGTATATTCACAGAAATTCTCTTCTTTGCGAAAGTATTTGGGCATTTTAGCAAGTATTGCGTGTGAAAGGCTATTAAATATTGCCCCGCGGTGGATGTTTAATGCTTATCTGAGCCCTTGACCAATATTTTATGCTTTTCATTCTGTGCACCTGATCCATATATGTTGCTTTCTTTTATTAACTTCTTTATAACAAGAATGGATTCTTCGTTTGCAGGAATTCAAGCACATTTACGGACACTTTTTCCCATCGGGAGATCCGACGCGCTTCGTAGACTACGTATTCAATGTATTCGACATCGATAAGGTGAGTGTGTATCTTCTATACGCATTTACGGTAAAAAGTTTTGAATCAAAAGGGACCAATTCAAGTGACTTCACAGTCACACGACAAAAGCCATGGCGCATTTTTAACTATACCTAGAAATAACCGTGTTTTTCAGAATATCTTGATCCACTGGACTTGTCATTTTGTTTAAGTTGTCAGTTTGCTAGTTTTTATTCCAAATTGCGAAGAAAAGAAAGAAAAAAATGCTCCAAGTTCACTACAGGCTCGTTTTAGCATGTTTTTAATTCCTACACTATAAGACAATAAATACAAAAAAGAGCTATGGAAAAAAAGCAGAAGAAACAGAACAGAAAACATAACCACAAAGCTCCAAGAGTGCAAGACGAGAATAACAAACTGAAATAAACACACATAGGACAAAGTCAACACTAAAAAAGAAGGGGGTGAACCTTGAGAAAGTCCATCTGTCAGATTCATTTCCTATTTCTAGTTTCTTTTTTAGTGTTGACTTGGTCCTATGTGTGTTTTTTCAGTTTGTTAGTTAATCACTGTTTCCATTTCCTACCTTACGTTTGGCGCAGCATAGCCAATACTGGCTACTGTGCCACCAAACCAACAACGACAACTCAGCGCATGTCATTTAACTGCAGGTTGCCTTACGCTGTTGCGCGATATCACGTCTTCTATCCTCTTTCAAGAAACTTAGGGGTCTATTCTGGTACCCCGGGTTGGGTTGGGTTCCGTTGTTAATGACCGGACCCAACCCCAACCGGGGTGCCAGAAAAGACCCCTTAATAGATGCCAAAGTCCGCCCGGGCAGCAGTGGGCTGGTGGTAAGGTCTCGATTTTGTGACCGGAGGATTCGAAATTCGATTCTGTCAAAGATCCGTCACTTATATGTAAGGTTGCCATAATTGCCAAGCATTGATACAAGACGTTGAAGCGCTCAATAAATAAAAAATGCAAAAAGAGGGTATGTAATGGTTTATTTTACTGTTATAAAAAATCAATAAATTTAAGCAATTTAATAAAATGAACGCGTAGAATAATAGAAAAGATACAAGGCTAATCCTTTTTAACCCAGTCACAATTTAAAGTGGATTTAACTTTCTTAATTATGTCATTTTCTTCTTTCACCTTATTAAATTGGGCGCAAGTCATTTTATAATGTTAATGACATATCAAAATTCGTTCAATTGTCTCCACTGACAGCCTGTTCCTTTCGTCCAACCATTAAGTTGACATTAGGGAAAATATTATCTCCACATTTGCATTGTGGGCTGGAATGGAAAATACGTATATATCGCATGGCTTTATTAGACATGACTTCTGATCAATATACTTTGTATCTGCAAAAAACTTCAACCATTTCTCTTCCATACTCAATTTCATAGTTGCTTAGCAGTTTTGATTGGTTTATTTTTCTCTAAATATTATTAGGCAGAAAACGGAACAAAAAAGGGACAGATAGTAATACGGACTGAGTAGTGAAATATGGTGACATTACCCCGCATACGGACGTATGGCAACCCTTCATATATGGGCCTAGTGCGCATTAATGACTTAAATCTGATGTCGAGGGGCAAATATCCTTCCATTGGTAAGATGAGGAAGTTTGGGGAGGGTGACGGCTCAAGTTGTCCTCTTCATCTGACCACGATTCATGGTCGTCCTAAAATAGACCTAACATTGCTTTAAAACAGGACGTTAATGTAAGTAAACTAAACCAAAACTAGGGTTTCACGCTTGATGAGTATCATTTGCCAACACGAATTGATACTATCAACTCACGTTGCTAGCTAAACGAGATATATCGTCCATTAGGAATCTTCGCTGCGCACTAGAATTT
Organism: Araneus ventricosus; assembly: GCA_013235015.1. NCBI lineage: Eukaryota > Metazoa > Arthropoda > Arachnida > Araneae > Araneidae > Araneus > Araneus ventricosus. Next base: position 232,737 of record BGPR01001368.1, on the reverse strand, counting down.
GTCTTTCATAATAAATTTATTAAGTTAAACATGTTAATAGATGTCCGCAGAATATATTCACCGTTTTCGTTTTTGATTTATAAATTGTCTAGAACGAGCCCGGTTACTTTTTGTCTCTCTTGGAGCTGGCGTCTAATTCGCCCATATCGATGAATGTGTTAAGATCTAAAATGGATGGAACAAGCTGAACTCACGACTAGGCAAAAAAGAAACCTCAACACCTTCCTCACACATTTTAACACATTCGTCGCTACAGACGAGATATCTCGTCCTTCAGGAATCTTCGCTGAGCACTAGAATTTGACTTGCATACCAAAATTATTAAGTTAAACGTGTTAATAGAGTCTTCAGATGTACGTTCACCTCTTTCTTTTTGATTTATAAATTGTGTAGGGCGAGCACTGTTACTTTTTGTCTCTCTTGGAGCTGGCGTCTAATTCGCCCATAGCGATGAATGTGTTAAAATATGTTTTGTTTAACATCAAATCAAGAATTGAATACATTAAGAAAACTTGCGCGTGAAGGTGGTGCGTGATGCCGTTTCTTGATATTTCTCGGGACTATACAGACTATGCACTGTGTGCTCCCACGAGAACGGCGGTCACAGTGAAAAGGGTCGATGTCCTCCTTTGACGTGACAAGAATGCGCTGAAAGCAGCACGATTTTTCACTGCATTTTTGTCTTTGTCAGTCATTCGTCCGTCCTTTGTAACTCCTTCCACACAGGAAGTCTTCTGTCCTTTGGAACTACAAGAGCTTTATTGGATTCCTTACCATACCATTCATTAGACGCTCCCTGACAAGTTGGGTGCTATTCAGGTTGTAAGATCGAATTACGGATAGCTCTGAGAAACGCCAGTTTAATTATAACCACTCCATATATTACTAAAGAATTCGAATATTTAAATTGTAATTGCAAGTGTTTGGAGTGAATAATTTGAATGCATGAGAAGATATTAATGCGTGTCCCGTAATTTCTTTACAGAATGGAGTCATCACATTCAAAGAGTTCATTCTTGCCATTTCCATCACAACGAGAGGCACAATAGAGGAGAAACTGAATTGTAAGTACCATTTGCAGGAAACAAATCCTGTAATGAAACTTGTTATTTTCTTGCGCGGTTTTGTATAAACAAGGCGGAATAAATCACATGATGCCTTAACTATTTTCAAATATAGCATATTTGATTAAAAACAAATTTCAGAAGCGCGAGGCTCACTGTATGGTTAAGGGGATATGAAAACGGTACCACCGAAGCAAATGAGGAAAACAAAATGGCAGTACAAAAAAATATGCCAACAAATTCGAAGAAGCTGAAGAGGAAAAAAGAAGAGTTTTATCACTCTCTTTTAGAGTGACAGAGATTTAAAACTATTTACATCATATATGCTGATGTAAAACGTGTGCAAATAATTTTCTTAGAACAGTCATTGCACATATAGAATTGAAGTACATTCATTTCAATTATATGCTGCTTTGTTTTTGAAACTTTACAACTTATGTCGCGAACTTTATCGGGAAAAAAAGAGTTTCTCACACGTACATGCTTCTAAAGATATGTGTGAGGGGCTTCAATTTTCTACACATGATGAACGTTTCGAAACGTTGGAAAACGTTCTCATCAAATTTTATACAACAAAGCAAGTCTTTCAGGACCAATACTCTTACGAAAAGATATTTTTATAACCTGTGATCCGGATAGGCGTCTATAAATATCCTTCAAAAAATTACATTTTTTAGGAGAAAAAATTGTAATCGTCAAATATCCGAACTCGAGATTTTCACGAATCTCACGTTTTAGACCTCCCTGAGTCAGAAAAACACAATTTTGGAATTATGTCGGTCTGTGAACACGATAACTCGAAAACTATTAGAGCTACGGGGATGAAATTTGGTATATGGTCTTTAAACATAATTTGTAGGTTTCTGTCAAATTTTGGACAAAATCCGTCTACAGAAAATCTGTCTGTCTGTCCGCGTTCATGTGAACACTATAACTCAGAACCTTAAATAGCTAGATGGGTAAAATTTGGTACACAGTTTTATCATCAGGAATGCAGGTCGTATCAAATTTTGGGACAAATCCGTAGAAGGGTTGACTGTCTGTCGGTCTGTATAATCGCATATTTCTTAAGACGATATCTTCTAAAAGAAATGACTTAGATAAATGAAATTTCATATGTAGTCTTGAAACTCTTAATTGTAGATTTATCTCCAATTTTCGATTAAATCGGTTTAAAAAGGTGCTGATTTTTTGTATTCAGTTTTTTCCCTTTCTACGACACAAAAAAAAGGCGCGAACGCTGGAGCGCGCGTTTTTTGCGCTGGGTATATGACGCGATTCCGTCTTAGCGAGCGTGACCTTGGCGCGCGCTGGGTTTCAGTAGGTTCGAATTTTTTATCTACGCGCAGAGAGATATTATTGCCTTAATTGCCAAGCGTTAATACGGGGCGTTTAGGTGCTAAATAAATAAAACATGAAAAAAGTGGGTGCGTAATAGCTTATTTTACTCTGCTAAAAAAAGTCAATAAAGTTTAACCAATCTTATAAAAAGAACACGTAGAATAATAAAAAAAAGATGCGAGGCTAATCCTTTCTAACCCAGTCACACTTTAAAGCTGGTTTTACTTTCTTAATCATATCATTTTCCTCTTTCACATAATTATAAAACTGGGCACAAGTCATTTTAAATTTATACTAGCCGCTCTCGCCGCCCTCCAGGCTGGTTTCGCGGCCTTCACCCACTTTGCTCAGCACTGCCCCTGCCATCTCGCTGCTTCGAGGCTCTCAGCCACTACTTTTTCACTTCAGCATGAAGATCAGTGGAACAGACCATAAAACCATAGCAGATTTCATATTTTTCGTAGACAACCGATTCCTTTAAAATAGTAAAATTTTTCAAAAAACCTCATCTAGTTGTAATGTTTTGTATAAATTTTTCACGAATTTCGGCATAAAAGAATCCATTTCCATAAATACAGAAGGAAATCGCCCTAACTAAACAGTTTCCATTACCTACAATAGGTGTTTTACAATATTTTTGACACGCCATCGTGATGGAGCTGTCGGGATCTATATATTTAAAATTATATGGTAAAACCCTCAGAGATTCGTCAGCCCCAATCACCAGACCGATTTCGACATTTTTTTTCATTTTCAAGGTTATGACTTCTAAAAAAACTCTTCCTCTGTTCAGTGTCTATGGGTAAACCTTGTAGAAATTCCCCAGCCCCAAACATCTAACCGATTTTGACAATTCTTATTTTATATGAAAGCTTATGACAAGTCCAGATATATCATCAAATGTCGTCTGCCCCCCACCAACAACCCCCATTTTCGAACGAAAGTGAAAAACATATAGAGAATGTATGGTTTTAGAAGTGTTTTTTTCTATTTCGTTCAAAAATGGGGGTTGTTATTGGTAAGGGGGGGGCAGGCGACCCATGATGACATATCTAGACGTCAAAAACTTTCAATTAAAAAGAAATTATCGAAATCCGTCGGGTGGTTGTTGTTGGAGAACTGTCCAAAGGTTTTTCCTCATAGAGAATGTACAGTGGGAAAGAGTTTTTTCGATTTCGTTCGAAAATGGGGGTGGGGATAGGCGACCCTTGACGACATATCTAGACGTCATAAGCTTTCATATGAAATAAAACTTGTCAAAATCGGTCGAGTGGCTGAGGCTGGCAGACTCGGTGAAGGTTTATTTACCAAATTATTTTAAATATATAGTTGACAAAGAGTTTAGGAAGCAAACGGGAGAAATACTATATGGGACTGAGTAGTGAAATGCGGTGACAGTCCCGTAAATACGAGGCGTATGACAACCCTAGTTAGAGGGAAAATGACACCTTTTGGGAAGTATACGAGAAAGTTTAGGGGAGACCACTCCCGCTGGTTTATTTGAGTGTTTATCATTGTTAATTTTCCGATTCTATTATTATGATGATTTCTGGTGATCACTTCAGGAACTATTATCTAAAGAAAATAATATTTTTGCTTTAAATAATTTTTACTTTATCTAAATATTATTTTTCAATGACCCTGGGATGATTCTGTTTCTGCTGTATCTCTAAATAACAGGTTTGTGCCAAACTATTCCTCACGTATCTTCACTATGGGACTGTTTAATTAATTGTTATAAAAAGTTTCTTTGCCAGTATCTTCAATCATTACAATCTTTCCCGACAGATTTTGTTAAAATCTATTGATTAAAGCAAGCTTAATTATTTGAAGATCGATTTTGCTATGAATATAGGGAAAACCAAATTTTTCACAAAATAATGCCAAAATATAAATAGAGCAGAACTAATATCACTGTGTTTTGTTTGTTTGCTACATTATAAATCTCTATGTTTTATAGCTTACATAATCTTTTTATTCAGTTTTCAAACTAATTGTTTCTTTATTTCTGTAAAATTTTTATTTAAATAATTAGAATATATTTCTTATTTTATATTGTTGGAAATAAAAAAAATTAAATCTTGGTATGCCCTTACTTTTCAACTGTCAACTCAGCAAACGTTCCTAAATCGTCATATTCAGCCCAAGAACACACAAAGATGTAACCTTTAATTGTGTCAGTGCTAAACGGAGTGAAAAAAATTAGGAAATGCTAATGAAATTATAAAAATATCTTTAACAAATAAAATTTTACGCCACAAAGATTTAGAAGAAAATTCATTTATCATACCATTCTCTCTTGTAAAAGCTGTTTGCAAATAGCTGTTATACGAACATTTTGAAAACATCTTGAAGAAAAACACTTATTCTAATCTATTTGTACAAAATTTACTAAGTTCAAAACAACATATACCTCTTTAAAAATTTTCATGCCAAATTACTTGTTATGAAAAATGATGCTGAAAGCTTTTTTTCCATTAAAAAAAAATGTCAAAAATTTTAATATATTTTTCAAAACTCATTTATTTTTACCAAAAATGTAAAACATTCTCTCTTGACGCTCCACAAAACAGCTCAGCATTTGCATATTTTAATATTTCCGTTCCTCAAACAGTTTCTGCTTTTTAATTTCCACTTGGAGGCGTTAAAAGTTGAATTTATTCGAATTTCCTGTTGCTACACCTCAACACTGCAGGGAGAAAGCACGCTCGGATAGAAATGAAAGAAGTTCTCCTTATAATCTCTCCCTCTTTCGAGCATTCTATTTTTGGAAAAGCGTGTGAATGAAACGCCGCAGGGCTTTGAAAAAGAGGTATTTTGTCTGCTGAAAATAGTTTTATCGCTTTTGTCGAAACAAGTCTTTTGAGTCTGATATGAAAGCGGAAACCTGCTGAGTAGATTTTTTAAAACGAAAGCTGAAATTGTGTTTTTTTCTCCTTGTTTCTAAATTTAGCTATTTTTAAAAGCTTTCTGCTCAATGTTTAATTCGAACGAAAAACGGAAAATTTGGGAACAGAAATTAATATTGATTTCTCCAAAAGTGAATGCAGAGATTTTCTGTGACGCATCTTTTAATGCAACACCCTTGAGAAATGTCTTTCCTTGTTCATTTGACTTTGATGAGACTTGTTGCAATGATGTTTTGATTTGCATGTAAATATTATTCTACATGAACAATTTTAATAATTATTTTGTCAATCTGAAAATTCAAAATTAAACTGTTTTGCTTATTAGCGTATCTAAAAATCAATATTCTTTGTAAAGAACTACAGTTTCTTTGTTACATCTATTGTAACTAGAGGTCGCCCAGCGGTCGAAATTCGACCGTAAGTCATTAAATTTTTAAGTTTGAACGTTATTGAGGTTATTTTTTATTGAAACAAAAAAAACCGGTCGGTTAAAAAAATAAATGTTGTCCGACTGTTGACCACAGACTTTTATGTGTTTGACATTCAGTATGAAAGTAAACAATGAATGTTTTATTTTATTTAATTTAATGTATTAGTAATACGTACTATATATAAATTCCTTAGAGACAATCTGACTCTGTGCGACTGTTTGACCACACACTAATATGTGGTTGACATTGACAGATTTAAATCATCTACATTTTGTACATATTTCACTCCGAAGAGTTTTTTTATAAATAATCTAAATAAATTCCCTCTTGGAGTGTATTTCACTGCGGGAGGATTAAATCAATTACAAATCATCCACTCCGCATAAGCTCCTCAAGGGAGGCCAGACCCAGGAACAATCAGGAACCAGCGAGTGCAGCCTGCGATGGCATCGACGTTGTGCAATATGATAGCCATCCGTGTCCAACCATCAGCAAACTCCGAGAAACCGGCACACAGCCACAAAATGGTGAAAAATACTTATAAGTTCTATCAGCATTACATAAATTTTATCTTTCTGCACTCCTTCTCCATATGAACTTTAACTATGCCAAATCTCACACTCCTCCGTGCGCGCAATGTGCTTAAAAAGGGGTACAAAGTTTTCTCTTCGCTTATTAATATATAATTATACAGGAAAAGTCATATTTATTATAACTTTACACCAAAAGAATGCTTCAACTTTTATAGGCTGTGTATCCACAACCAAGCAACTTAAACCAAATGCACAAATCAATATGGACGGACGTTCTGAAATCTCGGCTACCTATCGTTGTCATTACAGACTTTTCTAAACTTTAATGAAAAATTGCCTCAACGATAACAGTTCCCAAAGCAGATCCTCACTGGCCCCCAAAACCCCGGATCTAATTCCCTGTTGTTTTATTTTCGGGAGGGTAAAACATCAAGTAATTTTTTTCCCTCAGTGCCAGCTAACTTCAAAAGAGAATCTCTGCAACCATCCTCATCGTAACACCGGACATGCCGCAAAGAATGTGAGATGAATTTGGATACCGATAAGATATCAAGCAGGTGTTTCGCCGCATTGAACATTTATGAATTTATATGAGCAGAAAAACAAAGCAACTTAACTTGAAAAAAACTGTTGTAAAAAGAATAAAAGAATCCAGCCAAGCAGACTTTGTCAAGGGTCACCTTCGAAAAGTGGGAACTTTATCTGTAAGAAGCTTGACTTTCTCTAAGAAATCTTCTTGTGACCCGAACGATCCCAAGAGAAGATAAAGACATAGGAAGGACTGACTACAAAACTTTTATACACATCAAAATAAATACGCCAATAAAATTTACTTAAAGAAGATTGTAGGAATTAAAATCAGTAGCCATCGAGCATTAAAATGCCGTCATAATAACAAAACAATAATCAAAGAAAAAAGTATTCAACTTTCCTTCAGCCAACAGAGAACAAAAATGGCACTCATAGAATCATACCAATATTTTCCCGCCTAAATAAATTCATCGCATTCATAACTGCAGATTTTATTTTTGAATTGATTGGTCCGCGAACTCGGATTGTCATTTTTTCTCATTAGTTTTATTTAATTTAACTTAACTTTAATTTAACTATTATTGAAAAAGATTAATTTTTAAAAACATAGCTTCTAAAGAATTCGCCTTCCTAATTTTTGCAGAGTAGCATCACCCTGATTGAACCCATGTGGAATCCACACTGTGGATGCATCAGCCTGAAGGAAAAATAGTGATAAAATATAAATAAAAAAATTTATATCTTTCTATGTTTTTAAATTTTTTAATGGTAATTTATTTTGTTGTTCTGATTTTTTTTATATTCTATTTTATTCATTTATTTATTTCCAATAGCTGCAATACCCCTTCCCTCTCTCCCTAGCTGGCATTCCAGTACAAGGTTCGAGAGCTTCCCGGATTAAACTTCATAAAATCTGTTCACTTTATTAATTATAACATTTCAAAGTTGGGGCATTTTTTTTTAATCACGGTGTGCAGAAATTTAGAAATAATATTTATGTTCATGTGCCTAGAGAAAAAAATATTGGACGATCAAATTAAGCACAAGGTAAAAATCATTTTTCACATCGAGAAAATAATTACAGTGAAACTTCGATTAACCATCACTCGTTTAACCATCAGTTTCTGTTCTCCGTCATCGTCTAAAAAATTCTAATCCGTCATCGTCTAAAAAATTCTAATCCGTCATTTCTGTTCATTACTGCTCTTGTATTGAAATTCATACTAATTGTTTGGTAAAGCTATTTGCGAAATAAGTTTTTACAACCGAACTGCGTCTATAGGATATGATTAGCAAATAATTTCTATCTTTAATTACATAATCGCATAATCAAACTGTTAAGAGAAAAGTTAGCAAATATTGCGAATGAAGGACAATAGCGTTCTGAAATACTTACAAACAGCTCTGTAACCTCAATGGGAAAGCCACTGCTTGGACAATGTCCAATGGACATCTTGCCATCTAAGGAAAATCAGTGCTTATCATTAGAAGAGTTAGTCCAGTTTTCTTGAATGACTAACAAAGAAATCTAAGAAGAATTTTAACTAATACTGCAGAGTTTTGGCGATATCGTTAAACCGGAAGTAACAGGATTAGCATACCCTTTGTGAAAATGTCGTCGCCGAAACAGAGTTCTAAACTTTTCCGCTCAGACAACTCGGTGCCTTGGTTTGACAAGGTTCTAACTGCATCCGAGTCACTTTTGAGAATAACGAGTTTAAAGTTTTCACCGTTTAAAACTTTTTTGTTTATGATCTAATTAAATTAATATTTTAATAATTACATCAAAAGGCTTCTATTTAGAGGTTCCATAGATTATTTGAAAAAAATTATATTTCATTTCTTTGTTTTCGAACATAGCAAAATGCAGTTCGAAGCTTGTTCAAAACAGAAACAGATTTCGCGAAAGAGACATGGTTCTAACTGCACTTAGAACTTTGTCAAAGTAACAGTTTTATTATATAAATTACAATGGCGTGGTACAAAGTTGTAACTCGATTCAAAATTTAATGGAAAAAATGAAATAACATTTTGTATAATGATAAATGGAACGGCACCATTAGTTGGTTTATTAAAAATGTAAAATAGCATTATAATATTCCCAACCCTCTATAGGCATGAAAGGAAATGCTGTTTCTATATCTTTTTTTTATCACTTACTTCTCTTGCAGCCTTTTGAACTTTAGGTGTACTTGGAACACACTTAAATTGCTGTTTTCTGAGGTGTTTTTCCTGTTTAATATGTTTTTCCGAATACTTCGTAGATGTCTCAGCAAACTTGATATTTGCGGAATTTTCTGGTTCAAATTTGTCGTGCTTTAAAGTCTTCAGGCCTCATTTGTATGACACGATATGGGTGTGTTGGATTGACTTGTTTTAGAATTCTAATTAATCCAATTGGAGAATAGAAGTCAGTTTTGTTCATGGCTTTTTCAATGTTGCTGTGAACGCTATCAACTTCTTGGCTCATGAATGTCGTGGTAAGGAGCGAAAGAGACATAACTGATTTTACTTCAGTATTATCCTTGAGAAAATGTAGAACTTAGTTTGAAATGATTGAATATCAATTTTGGGAAACACACGAATTCGACCATGTTATCAACTGAGTTGCGTCATTTTCCTCAGCTAGTGCGGCCAGTATTTTGTGAAAAGCACTAGCAATATCGTTACCATCGCGGCCAGATATATTTTCACTTCACAAGGCACAATATACTTGTTTAGTTGGCTTGTAGTACGCAGTCAAGTTGTAGACGTTTAATTTTCTCAGGCAAAATAAAGAATATTAGCATGTGGAGTCGGTATTACATTTTGTAAGTCAGATAGCAATACAGGCAAATCTTTGTTTTTCTTCTCCTCATTCTTAACTTTTCGCATGTTAATTTTTGACGTTTGATGCACATCATGCTCATATTTAATGCCATCCGTCAATCTTGTTTCGCCACTTTGAATTTCTCGCAAACGTCACATCTGTCGCTTTTTGGGGAGTGAAGTCCAAGGTTAAACTCCGTCACAGAAATTTTGTAGTACATTAATTTTCTAACTGCAGTTATTTTTTCAGTGCAACACACTGTTGGAGGTACAATTCATACATTTTCCCAATACTGAGGTGAGAACCCAGACATTCTCTTTTTGTATGCGCCCTGCAGTAATAGGACTCCACTACGGGGAAGGATTTTATGTGTTCCCTTACGAAAACTGGTTCTCCTTTGGGTACTCTTCTACTATTTCCGTTCTTTCATCTTTGGTCCTAGGTTGGTGTGTTGGCTTCCACATTTTTAGTTGAATGTGTAGTGTATACTGGCTTTTGCGATGTAGATAATGCTCCTAAGTAGAAAGACTTGCATACCTGTATTTTCTCTCCCTTCACAAAAAAAGTACCTAAAGGAAAACTTCTTTCTTGACGACTTAATTTTTTTTTTATTCTTCTCATCATCTGCTTCGTCTTCATCTTCCATCCAGGCATCTTCTTCCTCTTTGACTCGCTGTTCCGTTATCAATCTCTTTGGGTTTGCCGTTAACAATCGGCCCGTTGTGTTAATAAGAAACGCTTTTTTTTCTGTACGCCAATAGGGCATGGTGTAAGATAAAAGAAACGAAATTTGCAATTTGAACAACTTTTTTTTAACCGACTGACACAAAAATTGGTTACTTACTAATTGGTTAATTACTTAGATAAATTTCATTTAACAAAGTAATTTTGTTTACAAGTTATTGCGTTCAAAATATGAGATTATGCAGACCGACAGACAGTCAACCCTTTGACGGAATCGGTTCAAAATTTGATACAAACCTGCATTCCTGATGATAAAACTGTGTACCAAATTTTATCCATCGAGATATTAACCCCTTTAGTCGGAATTAAGAAATAATGGAGTTAGAATTTTTTTTTCCTTTGGCGTACTGTGTACTACAGAAAAGATTAAATCATAACTGAAATTTCAAACCTGTAGATGAAAAATTTAAAAAGTTACCCCATGTGCAGCATCCGGACAATACCAGATATTTGAACTAAAGAAAGACACAAAATCAGACAAATTTCACTTTAAAATGGTTGTCAAAGAGTAATAAAATATTATAGAAGCCTTTTAAATGGTAAAAAAAGTATAAAAAACAAGAAATTACTTGAAAAACAAAATTCACCACCGAGCTCCATTTTGGGAAGAACGATTTTTTTTTTTTTTTTTTTAAAAAAATAAAAAAAATAAAACGATTCCATGCCCGAAACGAAAAATTATTGCTTCGATTATATTGCTAAGAAAATCGAGAATCAAATGAAAAAAAAAACAGCATGTAGTTTCGTCAATTATTGAATTAATAGGAGCAGTTCAAAGTTGATGTCCGGTATACCGGACACCGTGTCTGAAGGGGTTAAAGTTTTTGAGTTATCGTGTTCACATGAATGCGGACAGACAGACAGCCAGACTTCCCTTCGACGGATTTTGTCCAAAATTTTATATAAACCTACAAAGTATGTGACAAGATCACATACCAAATAGCTCTAATAGTTTTCTAGCTATCGTTTTCACAGACAGACATAATTCCAAAATTGTGTTTTTCAATCTCAGAGAGGTCTAAACCGTGGCGATTCGTCAAAATATTGAGTTCAAATTGTTCGACGATTACAATACTTTCTCTTTGTATACTTCGTACACGAGAAAGTAAAAAGAGCAAATTCAACTGATAAGAGGCAGAAAATTTATCTTCTGACACTGAATGTAAGAATTTGGGCTTAATAGAATTTTAAAGGGCATTTTTATAAATATCTTTCTCAGATGACGAGCCGCCACGGTTGCGACTCAAGATACGTCGCAGAAATGTCAATATTAACTCGCAGCGAAATCGATATTTATTCCTATTCAACCTTTCACGTTCCTCAAGAACGCTAGAATTAAATATTGAACGGAAAACTCTTAAAAGCAGCTATATTTAGATGCAAGAAAAAAATAACTTGAAGTTTAAAAAATTCCACTCAGCAGCTTTCCGCTTTCATATCCGACTCAAAAGACCTGTTTCGACAAAAGCGATAAAACTATTTTCAGCGACAAAAAGCCTCTTTTTTACAGGCCTACAGCTTTTCATTCACAAGCTTTTCCAAAAATAGAATGCTCAAAGAGGAAGAGATTAAAAGAACTCCTTTCGTTTCTATTCGAGCGGTAATTTCTCCCTGTAGGTTTGAGTTGTAGCAACAGGAGACTCGAATAAACTCAATTTTTAACGCATCCAAGTGGAAATTAAAATGCAGAAACTGTTTGAGGAACGGAAGTATTAAAATATGCAGACGCTGAGCTGTTTTATGTAATGATAAGAGAGAACGTTTTACATTTTTGGCTAGAAAATGACTTTTGAAAAATATATTAAAATTCGCGGCATTTTTTTTATCTGAATGGAAAAAAGCGTTTTCAGCATCCTTTTTCATGCAAAGTAATTTAGCACAAAGATTTTTAAGGGCATGTGAGTTGTTGTTTTCTACACGCTTATATTTAAGTTGATTTGTTTCGTGTTTGTAAGGAAGGAATTCTGTAATAGATTTTTCATTTACTTTCGAAATTTTGTTCTTCGGTGCGTTGTCGATGACACTCTCTATTTTAATATTTTCTGAACTTAATTATCAGTTAATCGACCCATTTTGATTCCATACCAGTGG
>BGPR01001368.1:208197-220274 GCA_013235015.1 Araneus ventricosus | reverse complement strand
GAACTTAATTATCAGTTAATCGACCCATTTTGATTCCATACCAGTGGCTGTAAGGAAGGAATTCTGTAATAGATTTTTCATTTACTTTTCAAACTTTGTTCTTCGGTGCGTTGTCGATGACAGTCTCTATGTTAATATTTGTTGAACTTAATTATCAGTTAATCGACCCACTTTGATTCCATACCAGTGGCTGTAAGGAAGGAATTCTGTAATAGATTTTTCATTTACTTTTGAAATTTTGTTCTTCGGTGTGTTGTCGATGACACTCTCTATGTTAATATTTGTTGAACTTAATTATCAGTTAATCGACCCACTTTGATTCCTTACCAGTAGTTGTAAGGAAGGAATTCTGTAATAGATTTTTCATTTACTTTTGAAATTTTGTTCTTCGGTGTGTTGTCGATGACACTCTCTATGTTAATATTTTTTGAACTTAATTATCAGTTAATCGACCCATTTTGATTCCATACCAGTGGCTTTAAGGTGACCAGGGACCTTCAAAATCATTTCTTTAAATTTTCAACTAATAAATTTTAAATTTTGCAAGTTTTAATAGGATGACTACTGTAAAAGACAACATACAAACGTTCACTGCAATCTATCTATTTATTTCTAAGTTATGGGTATAAATGTAATTTTTAATAACAATTAAGGGCCTTTATGAAAAGTCTCCCAGGCGCTTCAATTTTTATTCAAATTTCATGACATTTTATATAAGTATAAAAACATATATGGAGAAGAAGTTTTGGCATTCATATAGAAGTTAATTTGTTATTAAACTACAAATATTTAATTCCATATCAAATATTGGGCATATTTTTTCCAAAAACGATAGTTTCGAGTTGTTGTGTGTATTTATTTTGAAGTTCCTTTCTTAAACATAAGAATTGACCCCAATTTTTGTTTGTAAAGGGATAAAGTAACTAATAAAAAATTAGAGTGATTTCATGTAATTTTTGAGCTCTTGGAATACTTATGACAAAAGTCATTAATTGTTATTAAAAATTGCATTTATACCCATAATTCAGAAACAAATAAACATAATGAAATGAAATTTGTGTTGTCTTATACAGTAGTGCTCTTATTAAGGCCAGCAAAATTTCACATTGATTAGTTGCAATTTTTTTTTCGAATTATTATATGTATTTATTTTGAAGCTCCCTTCAGAAGCATAAAAATTGACCCCAATTTTTGTTTCTAAAGGGGTAAAGTAATTAATAAAAATAATTAGAGTGATTTCATGTAATTTTTGAGCTCTTGGAATATTTATCACAAAAGTCATTAATTGTTATTAAAAATTGCATTTATACCCATAATTCAGAAATAAAGAAATAAAATGCAGTGAAATTTTGTGTGCTGTCTTATACAGTAGTGCACTTATTAATGCCTTCAAAATTTAAAATTGATTAGTTGCAAATTTTAAAAAATGATCTTGAATGTGCCTGGTCGCCTTAAGGAGAAAATTATTAATGCCAGTCGAGAACGTTTGATTACATAACAGATAGTCATATTTGTATTTGTTTTTTCCAAATATGAGCTAAGTGTTTTAAAATATGGCGTCTCCGAACCGAAGCATCTTGCCGACTTAACACTTCAATGCACGATTTTTTAAATTTCAAAATAAAAAAGGTTTTTGGCATGGGAAGTTCACAATTAACAACATAAAAATACACAAAAAAAAATCAAAATAGAATTGTGATATTATTAAATTGAATTTAATGAATGTATCAAATCACTATTTCTTTTTCATAAAACAATAAAAAAATGTTTTAAAAGTAACATCAAATGGTAAATACCTGTAGAAGCAATTGATGAAACTATCAAAGATGCAAGACTCTTTTTAAATGCTGAAATCTGCGTAAATATGTCAATAGGCGCATTAGGAATCGAATAACTGACTACTACAGACTTATCCATAGGGCCTGTGCTGTAGGGGTGGCGCCAGACGGGGGACCGGGGGTCCAGCCCCCCCCTCCCATCGGAGAAAATTTTTGTATCCCGTCGGGGAAAATATTTGTACGGGGTATTCAACTGCAGTTGATAAATAATAATCTGGCGAAAATTTAAGACCAATTTTATTACACTCGTCCCCCCGTACAGCAGGTAGTGTCCCCCTGTCGGGCAAATCGGCCACCCCCCACCCCCGTCGGGCAAACTTTACCACCATTCCTGCTGTGCTGTCCATCGAAAAGGGAACGAATGATTATTATCCGGTCTCTCATAATGCTTCTAATTTGATACAGCGTATACGAGTGGACAAAAATTTTCTATTCAATATTAACATGAAAGAGAAATTATGTATCAAATTTGATACAGTATGCAGTGAAGGACTTTCCGGCGCAGTGGTCGCTAAAGAGGACACCAACTTCAAAATTATCTAAAAAATTCCCTTTCCGCTTTGAAACCCGTAAAATTGCAGGAAAAGGCAGCTGATAGTTCTCCTTTTAGAATGTAGATGGCAGCATAATTAAATAATGAAATTTCGCTTTCATTTTCAAAAAATTATAGATTTAAAATATCCAAATTTCTCGACTTAGACATAGAAATTTTTTTTAATTCTTGACGTTCTCAATTTTAGCAAATGCGTTTCCCTCCATTTTCCTCCAATATTCTTGAAGTTTTAATTCATGATTTTGTCTAAGATTCAACATTGTTTTTTGAGTGTATCAAGATGGCTGTACGCAAACGGGTCCTCATATGAGGGGGTGTCCCCAAAGGGGGAAGACCCCCTCGGAATGAGGTAAGTTAAAATCCTATGTCTATATATCTCCTATGTCTAGACAATAAATTAAACCCATTCATGATGTTTTCTCATCATATTTCTGAAAATGTATAGCCTTGCGCCGGAAAGGGTTAAGAGAAAGAAGCTTGTTATTTCTGAACTGAGGAGGTGACTTTCTCTCTTTTTCTGGCTCGCAGGGGCGTTCAGCCTGTACGACTTCGACAGCGATGGCTACGTGACGAGGGACGAGATGCTCGACATCGTCCGCGCCATCCACAGGATGCACGGGAAGGACGGGGACACGACGGAGACGGACGCCGCGCAGAAGAGGGTGGACGAGCTCTTCACCAAGCTCGACACGGTGAGTCTCCCATACGACTTGCTCATTCCTCATGCCTGTCACCAATTAATGGATTCATTTCTTCTTACGAGGGCGGTCCGATAATAGAGGTGCAAGGAAAAATTACACTGACTGTTATAATTCAAGAAAATATTTAGTACATTTCACAAAAACTACATTCTTTTGTTTATTTCGCGACATGATTTCAGTAGACGTTGAGACATTTATCGCAACGTGACACTATTTGAACATTTCTTTATGGTACTGCTGTTTGTCAAGTTGCTTGAAGTACTCCAGAATGGTGTTGTGCAGCGAGTCGAAACTTTGTGGAAGTTTAGGTCTCATATGATTTCAGGAATTTTTAATCTTAGTAATTAATTGTTTAACTGTTTTAATTAATTTAATTAATTAAAATTATTAATTTATTAATAATTAAAATTATGAATAATTAATATGATTAATAATAACAAATAATAATAATAAATGATAATAATAATAATAATTAATAATTTATTAATAATAAAAGTAATAATATAAATTAATAATTTATTAATAATAAAAATAATAATAATAATTAATAATTTATTAATAATAAAAATAATAATATAAATTAATAATTTATTAATAATAAAAATAATAATAATAATTAATAATTTATTAATAATAAAAATAATAATATAAATTAATAATTTATTAATAATAAAAAATAATAATAATAATTAATAATTTATTAATAATTATTTATTAATTAATAATTAAAATTATTAATAATTAATATTAATAATTCTAATAATAAATAATTAAAATTATTAATTTAATTGTTTAACTCTTAGGAATTCCGGTCACTTCAGCAATTTCACAAACTTAATACGACAATCTTCCTTAATCAAACGTTCGACTTTTCAACAGTTTTCATCCATGTGTGAAGTCCTTGGTCTGCCTCTTTTCTTCTTCGGATCATCCTTCAGGTCCTTTCGTCCATTTTTAAATTTTTAGCACCAAATGTTGACTTCTTTTTGATTTAAAACTCTCGGCCCATAAACACCCTGACACAATCTATTAACTCCTTCGGCTCCCAAAAATCAGATAACTGCATGTACCTCAAACTCTATATATTCTCCGATTAGACACGCCATGTTTCTTTGCTTCCTGGAAGCTCAATTGCTTCTTGAACAAAACGACACTTCAGTCTGATTTACTACACTCCTAAACGAATCGAGTGATGCAATTCGCACCAATATTGCACCTGCGTGCTTTGTATGCCAATTACCCGTAACTTTATTATCGGCCCATCCGCGTACATTTATGTGTAATTTGCTTGTGTGCCTTCGACTTTCCCCCCTTTGGAGTCTCCGTGAATGACCTGCCTAATCTATCGACTTGAATGGGTGGGGGGAAAACCGCCCTTTGGGAGAAACGGAATAGCCTTGACTTCTCGTGAATGCCCGGCTTTAGGCAACCTAATAAGCACAGTCATGGATGACTCAAGTGGACAGCGCGCGGGAAACTTGAGCGACCACATCATCAGAGAGTGACACAACAGCGTTTGTACAAGCAGGCCCGGATTATTAAATAGGCAAACTAGGCAACTGCCAATGGGCCCCGAAACTTTAGGGGGCCCCCAAGGCGTCAAGTTTTTTAGCGGTATTTTCGAATAATTTAATTTTTTTTCGTTTAACTTACAGAGACTGCACATTCGAGTTTGTTAAAATTAGCATCAAATATCGTTTAAATTTTGGAATATTATTCTAACAACATTCCTAATTAATTACCTTCCGCTAGTTCTAATATTGTTTTATAATTCTTAAAAATATATGTTGCTTTATTATTTAAAGAAAAATTTCCGATCCTATAATTAAATAGCATTGTTACAAAAGTCTTTCTGTGGGCGTATGGTGTAAACAGACCAACACGCAGAATAATGGAGAATGAAGGTTTATTCACAAATATGCGGGAAAACACGTAGTACAGGTACAGGAAACAATAGTTCTTGCACAGATTAGCAACTTAAACAGACAACAATTTACAGGTAATAACAGTTCAGCACTTTGATATTTAACAACACAAACAGTCAGCAAATAATTATAACGACAATAACTGCACTTTCAATAGCGCTCAGCTCACCAGCTTCCTAGCTCGCACTGCAGACGAAGCTCTAAATTCGTTCCCAATGGATCAACTCTGCTACCGCTCGGCGTCTAACAGCTTACTAGCTTGCACAGCGGATAGAACTCCAAAGACGTTCGCGCTCCAAGGCGATAACAGTCGATCAACATTCCCTCCATCATCCAAGCGCTCTCCTTATATAATCTCCCCCGGCAGGCCGTGACGTCACATGGAATCATCTAGTACATCCAAGCGTATCTCCTCTCCTAATAGAGATATCGAGAAGATTCCAGCACCTTTGAGATCCCATATTTCGTCGACAAGATGGAAACCAAGGTCAGGAGTCCAGACGGGGCTGCTGTCGGTCATCTCATACTTACCCCCGTAAAACTCTCTTCCCAACCATAAGACTCACATTGCTGGGAAGCGACTTTCCATGTTTGTAACAGTGCTTAGTTCTGTAGAAAAAGTTTCATACTTTTTTTTTACAATTTTGTTTAAAATTATTTTAACATTTTGATTTTTTTATACGAGAGATACTGAAACCCACTCTCTTGAAAGTGGCTCGCAATTAAATGCTTTGTTATGCTTCCAAAATTTGCTACTTAAAACTGCTTATACTCAGAATAAATTAAAATCTACAAAAAATCCGGTTTTGGAAGGGGACAATGGGGCCCCAAAACTTGCATTGCCTAAGGGCCCCTCCTACAGGGCTTAATCCGGCCCTTTCTTCAAGTCTTAAGGCTATAGAAATGGCTACATGAAATGAAACAACTTTTTTTTTAAATGTAGAGTTTTATTACTCAAAAAAAAACCGGTAAATAGGTGCTGAATACTAAATTCAGTTCAAATATATAAATTACTTTAAAACACATTGAAAACTCTATACAGAACAATTTATCAGAATAAGAAAAACCCGACAGAATTCTTAGACGAACTGCCTTTTGATGGAGCTTCATTTATGTGACCCTGCTTTATATAATACTAGCAGTACGCCCATGGCGTTGCCCGTGGAATCAGGACTTCAACAAACTGTGAAAAAAACGCCCACAATGGCATGAAAAAGTTCTGAAAACAAAACAAAAGATACACATTATTGATTTTCCCGCTTATTTTTCTTCGCGATAATAACATTTGAACTGTAAAAAATACAGAGTACGTTAATTCGAAAAAATGTTAAAAAATTTCAACGTGAAAATGATTATTATAAAGCAAATAAAATATGCGAGACATAAACACAATAATAAATAATCAAAGAAAATAATAATCAAAGTCATTCAGTTGAAGGTCATGACGTCACCTGCGCTCTGCACCTGCAGCTTATGAAATTGCCTACAACGTTCCGGACAAGTGTCGCGAGAGGGAGCTCGGTAGATAAAAATATCTTTCAACTGGCAAGGAAAAAATTAATTAAACCAGCGGGAGTGGTCTCCCCTAAACTTTCTCGTATACTCCTAACACATGTAGAGAAAACTAGAATAATAAAAGACGTCAAATAAACTTCCGTCGCAAGTAAACCAAAGTTGGAACCACGCGTGGTTTGAAGGATCAAAACAAATTCAAATCCTCTGCCCATTCTTTTGCGCAACAGGACCTGGCGAGACTCCCTAAATGTTTGATTCCTTACAAAATCACTCCAGAATTGGTTTTTGGCAAACTGCCAAGTTTCGGAGCGTCCCTTCCTTGCACAAGCATTGCCACTAGCAGGCATGCGCAGGGAGTTAGTTTCAAAACTGAACAAGTATGCGATTATACAGACCGACAGACAGTCAACCCTTTGACGGATTTGGCCCAAAATTTTATACGGACCTACATTCATGACGATAAAACTGTGTATAAAATTTTATCCATCTGACTTTTCAAGTTTTTGAGTTATAGCGTTCGCATGACCTCGAACATACAGACAGACAGACTTCCCGTTGACGGATTTTATCCAAAATTTGATAAAAACCTACAAATTATGTTTAAAGACCTCATTCCAAATTTCATCCCCGTAGCTCTAATAGTTTTCGAGTTATCGTGTTCACAGACACACACACAGACACACATACAGACACACACACAGACAGACATAATTCCAAAATTATGTTTTTCGGACTCGGGGAGGTCTAAAACGTGGAGATTCGTCAAAATCTCGAGTTCGAATTTTTTGACGATTACAAAACTTTCTCTTTGTATACTTCGTATACGAGAAAGTAAAAAAAGGGGACAGATATTTTAACCGTTCTTGTTTTAAATATGACAGAACCGTTCCAGTTATAAGCTGAAAAAAATTGAAAATTATAGTGTTATTAGAACGTTGTATGCAGAAAATTTAAAAACAGAAATTAAATTGATTGATGGTGCATTGATTGTTTTTCAACGATCATTAGAAAAGATACTACAGCCGTAAACGTGCCAAAAATGATCCAAAACAACACAAAACATTAAATAAAAAATTTTCTAGATTGAATTTTAAAATTCCGGCTTCGAGGTGCATTGAGTCACCTTTACGTCTACATGTGTGCCAAATTTCATGACTGTGAGTGCGATAGATTCGTCTGGACATCGCGCGCAAACATTTCCTTTTATAATTATAGAAAAGTTGATAAGACTTTTGATTTTTGGATAAAGGGATATTTGAAAAGTATTGCACATCATGAACATGTTCCTAATATCACAATTTTAAACAATTTGAGAGCATGATATTTCAGACAAATCAGTGCTGATTATGTTGCGGGACATCGTGAAAAATGTCGCATCTAGCTATTGGAATACGGTCGAACCTCTATTTTGCGAATTTCTCTATTTTGCGAACTTTATCTTGGAACCAAGAATATTTTGAGAATTTCTTCCTAAATTAACCTCCAAATAGCGAAGTGCATTCTCTATTTAACGAACTTTTCCTTGTGATCCAATATTTTTTTTCTCCCTATTTCTGAAAATATTTCTAAACATTTCAAAGTTATTTTTTCTTTTAACACATTTTACGGTGATCTTAATGGCCTTGAAGCTGGAAAATGTCAAAGCGAAAATGCTTGAGCATCAAAGAAAACAATTTAATTCCTCATGAGGTGGATAAAGGCGTGAAAAAAAAGGATATTGCTTAAAAATTTGGTATTTCTCCAAACAGCTTATCAACCATAATAAAAAAATCGTGATAAGATACAAAATTATGATTAATTGAATTCTTGTTCAAAACGTTTAAAAACATGTGTCTATGAAGATGTGGATGAGGCAGTTTTGAAGTGGACAGTGTGAAAAATAAAAACAATACAGCAATGAATTGCGATGAAGACGAAGATGGAAATGATCATGATGCAGAAATAAACAAACCTTCGAATGATGAAATGCTAAAAGTCGTTAATTTTAATATAAAATTATTTTTTAAATTGAAAATACAGTGTATTCCCCGACAATGTTTTGTTTTATTCTTGTTCTCCTTGCAGATTTCTTTTTGATGTGGGTAAGATATATAAAACAAATAGATATTAATTTATAAAATAAAGGTGTGATTAATTCCTTTTTTAAATAATATTTCATATTTATGATTTTAAAATCTGTTCTGTGTAGTTTAAAGTATTTTAAAAGTTGAATCTCTATTTAGCGAATTTTCCGTATAACGAACTTTTTTTCGGGATTTAGTGACTTTGTTAAATAGAGGTCCGACTGTATGTTCCTATTGAAATGTTTTTGTATAGAACAATAAACGTTTTGGCATGCATTGTTAAGAATTTTTATGTTACAGTTTCATTAGACAGTAACGCATCCAAACATCACACTTATCACTCTTACAGCTCCAAAATTTCCAAGAAAGGGACTTTTAATACTAATTATTTCTTTCCTTCATAAATTGAAACTTCATTTTCCCTTGTGCGTGTGCTCCGAATTTTATTACATTTCGCCCAATAAATCACCCTCTAGAGAGGCTCAGTAACTTCGTTAGGTATCCCGTATCTTAAACTGTTTTACATCTGTCGATAGATTTGGAGACTTAAAATTCATGAAGTTAACGAATTATCAACAACTAACGATTAAATTAACTAACACATGGTATTCTATTCAATTAACTAAAAGAGTTCTAGTTAGTTTTCTAATTCAGCGTTCAGAATGCAGACAAATCACCTGTTAGGCTGTTATTTGATATTTCATCTACAAGGTATTTATAATGTAATTTCTAAATGCCAAGATTATTTTTCGTAAACCTTATTTTTTACATAAAATTTTGAGACATAAGAACCTTAGCTGATGGATCATTCATATTGCAATCAGATTCGAAAATGAATCGGTGAGTGTAAAAGCTACACGATTCAAGTTTTATTCAAGACAAATTCTATTGGGCGAATCCTGCAAAAAGTTCTATTTTATTCCGTCTTGAATCTTGAATTAGAAAAGTTATGGGATTGGAAGCAACAAAGGCTGTAATCCCCATATTTAGTCTTTTTGCGTATTTATTCATTTATTTTTGTTGTTTCTCAGTTCTCTGAAACAATCCGCTTTTCACTCCCCTATTATACTCTCCACCCTAAAAATGAGGTTCCATTTTTGGTTGAAATCTTTTTTCAGTCTCCTTAATTACGCATTTAGGACATACAAATAGGGTAACAGATAAATGAAGCGTCACGAATAATCATGAAATGCATTTGTTTGATAAATTTCGATGAAATCTCTCAATGAGTTTCCTTTACTGTTGTTGAATTCTTATGCTAAAGTATAGGACAAAACACGTGTTATCAGTTTTCGCGACTCTATAGTTTCAGAAGTCTTTCTTGAGATTTTTCTTCTGTAACAGGATCCGAGTGATACGTACTTTTCACATAAATGGATCTATGGCCGACACACACTTACAAAGGAAAAAACACAAACGCTTACCCTTCTTGCCGATATCCGACAGAACCAAATTAACCTTTAGATGGATGGGTTAGTACAGTCTTAAGACATTCTTTCAAAGCTGAAATACTGCATGAAAGGCCCGAAAGCGCTTTCCCCGCTTTTTGAAGTCATTAAAAAATAAAACTTGTTGGTCTCCCTCGACTGACTTTGGGTTGACCTATTGTTGTGTTTTCTATTTAACGATAAATTTAGGCTTCATATATGGGTTGATACAATTAGGCAGCGAGAAAATCTATCTGAAGGAGGATTAAAAAATACAGAAATTAATTCTCCAAGACAGACAAGGGGGGAGTGAAATCCCAATAGTTGACTGGTATATCATTTGTTCGAGCCCGTACTCAGCGAGAAAATAAAATTCTCTGTTATAACATCTGTGAGGAAAAGAGTAGGGGAGAGTGGGGTAAAACAGGATACCCTTGATTCTGGTGCTATTAGTTCTCTCTTGTAGCTGAAAGATACTGAATAACACTCTACTAGTCAAGAAAAAGAAACAGTCATAGTGGCGTGATGTTGTTGTTGAATTCACTGCGTCTGTGAAGGTTTATTGACGTCAACTCTCTAATGTTCGTTTGATTTTAAACTATCCTTGTTTAATAATCATTACAGTTATAAAACCTATATTTAGTACAGCATATAATACGTTTACTAAGTATTTATACCCTATCAAACAATAAAGATTTTGTCCAATATTCGCACGGTTCTATTTGGTTTTTTATAACCTCTGCACTCGGGGTAAAACCGGGTACTCCAAGTGGCGTAAGACTGAGATACTGACTATGTCAGTAATGATGATTCCTCTGATGAAGACGATGAAAGCACATCAGACGTTGATTGTTTCTATTTTAATGATGTATTTTCTAATTTAAATAAATTAGAGAGTTCAATCCAATGTAGAAACTGTCTTAGCTGAGCACACGAAAGTTGCAGTGGCGCAGAGGAAGAAGACATATGCTTTACATATGAATTTTGTAACTTATATTCTTAAATTGCCATACAAAGTAAAAATATCTGCTATTTTTCCGTTGAAAATCGAATTTTCCTAATTTCCCATAGAGTTAACATGTGTACCTGGTACATGTGTAGTGGTACCCCAATAGTGGGGTAACCACTATTGGGGTAAAACCTGGGGGTATGACTTTTTTTTATAAAAATATCATTAGTAAAAAAAAGTAGTAAAACTAGGACTTTTCTTGAAAGATATATTTACTCCTATAAACAATGAATACTTTAATAAAATTTGGCAAGATCTCTGTCGAATAGTTTGGCAGCAACAGGCCTTCGAGTCTTAGGTACCGGTTTCACCCCACTTTCCTCTTACACTTTCTGAAAATTTGTTGAATTCTTTCTTGAAATGTTTATCGTAATGAATTTTTAAAAAACGGCTTTTCAATTCCAGGATAAAGATGGCAAACTGAGCCGCGAAGAGTTCTGCAAAGGGTTCAAGAACGACGCCTGGATTATCAAGGCCCTGCTGATGAAGTCCCCCCTCGTGGCCAGTTCGACCACGTCCCTGAACATCCCCGAGAGCGACGGTCCAGCAAGGCGGACATCGACGTGCCAGGCCAGTGTGGGCAACGGACTGCACTGAGGGACTCTCACCAACTGAACAACTGGATCATGTTTTCACACTCAACATACTTGCCTTGCCTTATTTTCGAAGGCTCTGTACTAGATTCTAATTCAATGTTCGATTCTCATTCAATGCGAGAATTATTTTCCTTGTAAACGAACTAATCCTTCTCACTGTTATAATGAAATGTTTCACATTTTACGATCCATATGATTTCAATACACGGTTGCTTTTTTCATACAACATGGATCTCTCTGTACAGTTCTCGATGTATCTTCACTCCTAGAGCTAGATCATACAAGAATATCTTCACTTCTATTTTGGTGACATTCCTCGTGGATATGTATGTTAGATTAAAATAGAGATGGTGGAACGACCCTCGTTGCGTGTGTTTTTCTTTTTCGTCCATTTTAATATCACGGGGTCTATTCTGGTACCCGGTTGGGTTGGGTTCCGCACGTTAACAA
>BGPR01001368.1:196885-208187 GCA_013235015.1 Araneus ventricosus | reverse complement strand
GCGCAATATTAAAAAAAACACATTTTGAGATACATCGCTTTAAAGATATGGCCATTTTCAATGTTTACGTGGAACAGCTGATGCATTTTCCTTCATAACTTTCATAATCATGGAAATTTTTTAACGCGGATTGTTTTAAATTGTTCAGAAAAGACTGGGAATAATATATTTTTTTCATAAAATAGAAAATTTTCGAGGTTTAACAGGCGTATGTCTCCTTAAAGCGTTTGCCTATAACTGCGAGGAAGGACATGGATACATGGAATTCACCCAATCGTATTACAAGAGGTGTTTTATATTTTTCAGAAAAGACTTTGAATATATTGCTTGATCAAAGACCAACACTGGTTCTTTTATATCCAATTTCTTGCATAAATCTAAACTTTTCATTAGGATCGCATTTATTGTCGAGAATTCTGTTGGATTAGTTTCCAACACAGGAAGATATCTAATTTTAGTTACATTTGGAATATTCTCACGTTCTAACATGCAATTAAATCCAATCCATCCTGGGAGGGGTTCTTTATCTTTTGCTGGAAGTTTAGCAAAAATATAGGCTGCACCTATAAGTTTTGCTTTAGACAAATTCTCGCTTTTTTTTATCACATGTTGTAATTTCTGGAACTTCAGGGTTACAACGCTGTCCAATAAAATAATTAGGTATATGATTCACTGGTGGATCTGTTTTCCTCTTCTTTGATTTTCGGCCAATTTTCAAATATACAGAGCACTCCCGATTATCCGGGTTAATCACCTGGAGGGATCGCACGGACAATAGAAAAACACGGATAATCCGAAAACTTCGTTTTATTAAAGAAAAAATCAACATCAGTACAAAAATATAAAAATTACTTACATTTGCATGCTGTCAAACTAGGAATTTTCCTTTTAACATTTACTGCTTAAAAAAATCTGTAATGCGTCTTTGCTTCTGCTCTTTGTTCATCTCTTGTCGTATATCGACACATCTTTTACGAACCGCAGTAATGTCACCGTAATCAAATCCTCTTTGTCTCTTATAATCTAACAAAGTTTCCACAGATTGTAGAGCAGCAGAATGAGAAATTGTATTTCCCTCATTTAGCACATCTCCTGCATCAGTACGAGCTGATTCTCCATTATCAAGTTCTTGAAGGATTTCTAATTTTTGTTTAACATTTAAAACGCTTCGTTTTCGTTTCAAACCACTCATTTTTACCAGTAAAAAAAATTCACGCTACTAACAAGACGCAAAAACTAAAGGAACACGTGCGAAAGTGAAAGAGGAAGAAGAAGTTAAAGAATGACGTGTCAGGCAGAAGCGTGTTCGTACGAGAATGAGCTAGCAGGAAGTGGATCTCAGAAAATTAGGCGTTCAACTGGTAGAGATCGCACGTGGGGAAAAAAAGAAAAAAATCTATTCTTTAGCCTCCGAGGTCACGGCTCACTAGTTTCACGGAATGAATCTCTCGATCGAACATCAACATCGATTCCACATGCATGATAAACGTGAAATTTTTTCTCTTTAACTTTTTTTGCGAGTCCGGAATGAGCACGGATAAGAGAGAGTATACTGTATATTATTGTCTAAATCACTGGGCATTTTGGAATGTACAATTATTCCATTGGTACTGTGTGTAGTGCCATGGCCAGCGACATTTTTTTCTCAAAAATCAATATTGCCCCAGACAAAAGTAGCAAATTTGCTTGATACTATGCGAAAAAGAAGGCAATCAACAGAGTTCAATTGCATCCCAGCAAGTTCAACATCATATTCAAGAACAGCTGAGTGAGAAATGCAGTGGCCTAATCCGTTTAAAATGTTTATAATGCGGGCTCATCCAGTTGCATGTCTCACAGCCATGGCTAATGATAAATGTTTTGGAGTCTGTTTTCGACCTGCAGACGATATATATATTAAATCCTGGGCAACTGAGAAAAGTTTACGTTTTATATTTTTTGAAGTGTTAACAAATGTATCTGTTACCAATTCATCAGTTTCTCCGACAGCCCATGCTGAAAAGTTAAATAATAAAGATGGAATCATTTTTTCGATATTCGCTTCACTGAAATCTTCAGCAGTTGGTGGCCATTTACATTGAAGTATTGGAGAATTTCTCAAAATATTGCTTAAAATGAAAGCATCTTTATAAAGGATTGCCTTCGATTCACTGTCGTAACTGGCTGGAAATTTTGTTGACAGCTCAGTGGTTTCTTCTTCGCTTTCAACTGCATCTGTTTCAGTGGCGGAAGAATTAAAATTATGTTCAATCAAGACAGGTTGATCAGGGATTAAATGACATAAGACAAGTTCTAAGAGATTCTTTTGCTTGGACTTCACAAACACAATTTGCGGAAATCTCTTTGCAGCCATATTTTTAGTTGACGATTGGAAACTTTGAATGTTTGTGTGGAATTTAGATTATGTAAAGTTGCATGGAATATTTCAGATAGTTTTTCCATTGAGAGAATTTCAGAATTTTTTACTATTTTCTGATTCACTATGTCACAAAGCACAGAATAAGATGCTGAACATGGGGATTTCGGTTGAGTACATTCAGATTTTTCTTTTGTGTATGTTTTATAACAACTTTTATGATATTTCACTTCTTTGGCGATACAATCAATATCCTGTATTTTGCAAAGTAGTTTTTCATCTCCTTTTTAATGGCACTATCTATTAATGCCCTACTTGCAGTGAAAATCTGGCATAATATAAGCTTTTCTTTCTTTTCTTTTTGAAAAATACTTTTCAAAAATGAACTTTTCTCTCGAGCAAATGACACAGATAGGAGGGAAGATACCTGTAAGATCGAACGATATTGCTTTTGATCGTTTTGGACGATTTACGGTTGTATTGACATCAACCGGATTAATATCTTCCATTCTTTTTTTTAGCTCTTTGAATTTTTGTTTTGTCCGTAAATCGCACGTAGCATTTCCTGTGATATGCATAATTATTGTCCATGCATTTTTCTAAGCTACCATCATCTCCGAAACTATTTGAAATACTCAAATAATCAGCTATTTCTTTTACTTTTCCATCAAGAAACAACCATTCTTGCATGCACTGCCTTATTTTTTCAAAACTTTTAGTTGATAAGGATACCAAATTGTCATTTAAACCCTCAATGAGGTGGATGCAACAAACTTGAGCGGCGCTAGCACTCATGTCAAATGAGCGTTATTATGGTCGAAAATTACTAAATAAAAAATTGCTTGTCTATGTTAAATGGTTTAAGCTGAATAATCCTGGTTTTTCTTAATACTACGCATTCATATAATGATAAATTAAAAAGTAATTTTAAAAGGAATCAACTCCGCGAACTGTTATCATTTGCAACGAGCGAGGATTTGATTTGATTGGGGTGTTTTTGGGACTTTCAGCAGCAAAGGCTATTATCCCCTATTCATTCCAAAGTTCTTTTCAATCCGTAATCAAAAAAGAGATGAAATTGCCATCAAAAGACGGGCTAAATTATTGCCGATCTGATTCCGTCAAGAGAAAGAAAAAATGGCACCCTCCTAGAAAGGCCTCCATATTCTTTTTTTCAGCTGGCCAGGATATCAAACGTTTAAAAGGTAAACAAACAAATGGCGGAAGAATACAAACTTCATTCATATGCGAACTAAATAAACCCAAATCACAAATATTAAGTATATGAACATCATATTAATATTTTTAATGATATAAAGTAAAAAAAATAGAATACTGTGATTAAAAAACTGTTTGTTACATTTTGAACTGAATTTCGACAGCGCCATCTAGTAGCTGTTCTACGAATGGCTGCAAACAGGAATAAAAATATTTTTCTCTATATAATTGTTATTTTATAAATAATGTGCACATTTAAGTGTGGGAACATTAAGATTTCAGATGAAATTCAGTAATTAGAAAAGTTTAATAAAAAAATTATGTAGTCTCAAAAGATGGGAAACGGAGTTGCACGATGTTGATGTTCGTCCCACAGACTATGGTGGAAAGCTTTATATTTCGTAGCGGCGAAAGAATCTAATTGAAACGGGTCGGAAAGCATTTTATCCCAGATGCTTCTAATAAATTTTGGTTCATTTTGAGCCCATCTTTTCTAACTGAAGATTCCAATGGAACATTGGCCTAAGGAAGTACTACTTGGAGAAAGCAATTGAAGTTGATTCCTCTTAAGCCAAGGTTAAGGGTAATTTTCCAAACATTCTGCATTATTTTACACCTTTTCAATACTAATTTTCGATAAAACGTGGAATCTTCGCAAATATTTCAGCTTTGGCCATCATGATACTAAATGTATACCTTTAATGGAATTGTCGGATTTTAAGGTCGGGAAAACATTTTCTCCTACGTGTTCTCTCCTCATACAGATCGAGCACTCTAATAAATGTATACCTTTAATGGAATTGTCAGATTTTAAGGTCGGATGAACATTTTCTCCTACGTGTTCTCTCCTCATACAAATCGAGCACTCTAATAAATGTATACCTTTAATGGAATTATCAGATTTTAATGTCGGGAAAACATTTTCTCCTACGTGTTCTCTCATCATACAGATCGATTTGCGGATTTGTAAACACAAGAAATCTGGGATGAAATACGTTTCGGTGTCTACTGAATTGTGAAGAATGCGTTCGTCTATAATTTTCGAAGTTGAATGCCCTCTCCACATGAAAGAGAAACCAGAAGAAAAATATTTCTTAAGAAATGGTGTTTAAGAGGAAGAAATAAATGAAATGATACTGGCCAACAGAGATGGTCGTCCGTTCAATTTATTCTTCGATAAGGATAATTTGTGTATAAGATCTCGAACTGATGTATTGAAAGTTGGAAGAATGTTTAATCCTCCTCAGACATTTTACAGAAGTTAACCTTGTACTCCGAAGTCTAGAGCATTCCTCTTTTTCATCCCCTTGTGCTAGAAAACAAAGAGAAACTTGTTTGTGTTGATGGGACTCTGAGCTTTATCCTGGAATATTCACACCACGCGATAAATCTCGAGAACTCTCATTATTGTTTGTCTCCTATAAAGAATGGTTTTAGTCTGTCTGCGGGTATGAAAAATTGCTTTCAGAATCTCTTGAAAGGAACGGAGTGGCTCATAATTGCATATTTTATTTCTCATTTATATTTTAAGAGCCAGTTTTTTTAAGAATCAGGCAGGCTTGGATAGTTGACATTTTTGATTTTATTGAAATTTTCAGGATATTTTTATTTTTGCAAAAAAAATCCTATATTTTTGGGGTCCAAAATTGAAGATCGTCCCTTATTTTAAGAAAAACATACCATTTTACGTAATGCAATACTTTTAATGCCAAGAGTGAACCATGGCATTGGTAATTGTTTTGTGTTCTTCTACTTCCGCACTGACTGTTAGGACATAAAGACTTATGGTTGACTTTTGGCACCAAGGCCAAAGGTCATTCAAAATTCGAAGAAAAAAGGCTTATTTCTAAAAGTCTGACCGTCAGGATCTTCTTTTGCCAACAATGAACCACAAAGGTATATATTTCAGAGAATACATACTAATGAGAAATACCGAAAAAGAGCAAGACATGTGTGGTTGACTTTTGGAGTACAGAAATATTTTACCTTAAAATTGCGAAAAACACAAAAATGTATGATTTTAAAGGTCATTCACTGCTTGTGCCAACAGTGACCAGGTATTAAATTAGCTGGAAAAGAAGCCTTAAGTATAGCAGAAACAAAATCAATTCACAGATCTATGGTAACTTTTTCGAGTTTTATATAATGCGGCTTTATACTTTGTGCTGAACATGTGTTTTGTGACACTTGTTAAAAAACATCGATTGCTTTTATTTCAATATTTATTGCTATTTTATGTAAAAAAATATTACATTAAAATTTATTTAACTAACTGAATTGCTGTCTGAACAATTAGAACAAATTGAAAACTGAGTTCTGCAAATACTCATCGAATACCAAGAAGTCCTTATTTCCATATTCCCAAACGATTCTTCTTGTAGCATTTATAAGCAATAATTATTTGATCATTGTGCATAGTAAATGGGTTATTTCCATATAGTTGTACAGATCCATAGAAAATGAATTTAATGTTCACTTTTTCTTTTTCATCTCTTTTTGGCCAGCGGAAATTACCCGCGCTTTTTTCTAGGAACTTCATAAGTATGTCTTCACCCTCAGTCTTTTTTATTTTACCAATATAAAACAATTCCTGTTCATAGGACGCAGCAAAATACAAATGCTCCTGAACTGCTCTTTAAGTTTAATTTTGATGTCTTGAATGGAATCACTTCGGCTTTATTGTTGAGTTATTTTGTGTGATTCATAGCTGTCTAAAGTATTGTCTGTAGAGATTATATAGTTTTTTCATCATATAATACTTTTTATTCTTTTTGGTGTGATTGGAGAAATATTTAAACTTCTCTTCTTCCCTTTGTCATCCTTTTCTTGTTTATATCCAACTAACTGGAGTTGCACATCACGGATCGGCTCAGGGGTTGTAAGCAAGTTCTGCACTTCTTGTTGTTCTAGTTCCTGTAAAGAAGGTAAAGTAATGTATATATAACTCATATCTGATATAAAATTATAAATTAATGTATACTGCCATACAGAATTTATAATGGTAAAGTAATATACTGTAAATAATAATAATAATATAGATATGAACTTAAGTTTCCTTACTTGTTCAGTGATGTCATTTAAATCTTCATTAATGACATCAACATGTTCCTCATCTGGACTTGGTGGTTTTAATGTACCACCTTTATGCAGAGCTGACATCCTACTGTAGAGGCTTCTGATTTGTGAAGAAGTCACCCAGATAGCAATTTTAGTTTGCAGCAAGCTTGCCACAAATTTGTCATGACAAGAGTGCAAGCTTGCAGTAAGTTAACGAAAGCTCCGAAGTCAACATGAAACGAACTTGCAGCAAGCTTGCCACAAGCTTGCCGTGCAAACTTATTGCAAATTACAGCAAAAACAGAGTACGAAACACAACCCGGGATAGAACTCGCGACCTCCCGGTTCCGAAGGGGAGACGCTAACCATTGAGCCAGTTGAACTCCGAGAGGAGAAGATAGATTTCGCTAATACATCGTTCGATTCGATTCGTATACGATTTATTTTTAACTATTTTCTGGATTTCATTAATTTTTTTGAGTTGAGAATATGATTTGAAGTCAAAGAGAGAGCGATTTTCGTTAATAAATACGTTTTTCTAGTAGAATAAATTATGAAATTAGAGTTCAAAAGTAATTACTTTAAAATGGGACAAAATGTCTAGTTATTATTGTTCAACAAACACTGACTGTTTTTTAGATTTAATTTTGTTTATAAACGTTAAAATTTCAACATTAAGAAAAAGGCGATATAGTTTTCTTTAAAGTGAGAGTGATATATTTAGTAAAAAGATGGAAAATGTTTCAAAAAATATTTTTTAATAAAAAAGTTATTTTTTCACAAATTATCATTGATTTATTGAATTAATAAAAAAGAATTACGTTCTAGGAGATGCTATTAAAAATCGGATGTTTTTTAAAGCAGAGACAAAGATAATTATCTCTTTATTGTGCTATCTTTGCAGGAAGCTTGTTTTGCAAAATTGCAGCAAGTTTGATTTGCAAAGGAGGTGGCGCTATTTGTCACATCGAACTTGCTACAAGTTCGATTCAAGTTTGACGCGTCAAATTTTGCCATGATAAGTCAAAATCAAACTTGCTGCAAACTTACGTGCTATCTGGGCATGTACTTAAGAGGTTGAAATCATTTCCTTCCAGTAGGATCTATCTGTTGTCTCATTTCTTTCACTGTATTTTCTGATGAGGATTTTATACCATCTTTTTCTCCTTTCATAAACATGTCATAAATATATAGTTCTTGTTTGTAAGAGAAACGTTATTTTTCTATTTGGAAGCGCCCAGCCTCTTCTAAACACATTCAGAATTGTAGTATTATTTGAGAGATTTTTAGGCTCATTTGCTGCAATGGGAGATCTGCCAGTGGATGCTTTAAGCATAACTAAAGCATACTTTGTCCAAGGTGCTGCTGATCTTGGTAAAGTTATGATTCCCAGCAGTTAAATGCTTTTCTAGGGAAGCAACATCATCAACGAACAAGTAAACAGAATTGATAATGCTTTGTTGCAACAAAAATATTTTAGCTGTTAAATAATTTACTTTAGACAAGCCCATTCCTTATGTTACACAGATAGTATTTTATAATATAAAGGAGGTATAATATAAAGTATAATATTGTATAATGTAAAGGAGGAGTTCAAAAGGAGGTATTGTCATACAATGAGTATTTGCAGTACTCAGTTTTCAATTTGCTCTGATTGTATATTATGTTCAGAGAGCAATTCAGTTAGCTAAATAAATTTTAATGTAATATTTTTACATAAAATAGTAATAAATATTGAAATAAAAGCAATCAATGTTTACACAAAGTATAGAGCCGCATTATATAAAACTTGAAAAAGTTACCATAGATCTGTCAATTGATTTTGTTTCTGCTATACTTAAGGCTTCTTTTCCAGCTAATTTCATACCTGGTCACTGTTGTCACAAGCAGTGAATCACCTCTAAATTCCTGCTATTTTGTGTTTTTCGCAATTTTAAGGTCAAATATTTCTGTACTCTAAAAGTCAACCACACATGTCTGTCCACACATGCTCTTTTTCGGTATTTCTCATTAGTATGTATTCTCTGAAATATATACCTTTGTGGTTCACTGTTGGCAGAAGAAGATTTTGACGGACAGACTTTCAGAAAAAAGCCTTTTTTCGTCGAATTTTGAATGACCTTTGGCCTTGATGCCGAAAGTCAACCATAAGTCTTTATGTCCTAACAGTCAGTGTGGAAGCAGAAGAACACAAAATAATAACCAATGCCATGGTTCACTCTTGGCACAAAAAGTATTGCCTTATGTAAAATGGTATGTTTTTCTTAAAATAATGGACGATCTTCAATTTTGGACCCCCAAAACTATAGGATTTTTTTTTTTTTTGGCAAAAATAATAAAACACGTGTCAAATAGTTTTACATGAAAAACATATCCTGAAAATTTCAACAAAATCAAAAATGTCAACTATCCAAGACTGCCCGATTTTCCTGACTTTTAAAAAAACTGTCTCTTAATAAATAAACATAAAATTTGAATAGTTTTTTTTTCAACCTATTCATTTATTTTTTTGCTCGTTTAATTCCGTTTTGAGATTTAGAACGTTGAATAAATAGTTGTTAATTATTTTTTAAACGAGAGATACTCTCGCTATCAAAGGATCTTCGTCTACTGATCGGTATACAGTAGAGCCTTGAATAAGAGAAGCAAATAACATCACAATAACGTGATCGTAGAAGTTTCTCTGACAAGAAAGAGTTTTAAAACGCCACTTTTCTCAATTATTGGGTTTCAACAATTTGTTTGTAATTCAATTATTGGGTTTCAACAATACGTTTGTTAATAATTATTCAATTATTGAGTTTCAACAATACGTTTGTGCAAAAACTTAATTGCAACCAGAGCAGTTCAATTATGGGATTTCAACAATATGTTCGGGTTTCATCAAAGAGCAAAAATAGACATACATAACGAATCATGCAATGTTTAATTGTTTCTTTTATTGTTTAGATGAAAATCATTTACCTCAGAACAATTCAAGGTTTCAACAATTCGACAAGATTCAACGCATTTACTATTTAAGCTTCAATCATTTGTCATATTTGTTCCCAAGTGTTCAGGTGCCCCGATGATTCACTGAACGCACTGTTTGAGAGGACCTTCCACGATGCCAACTCATCATTGGTCGCACGACTGATGTTTGTGGTGGTGTCGGGAGACCATAGTTTACGATCATGCACGTGGTACCTTCTATGGCGCAGAGTTTTTTCAAGTGAGCAGGCGTTCAAGATTGCTCCGATGATTTACTGAACGCACTGCTGTGGAGTACCTCCCGTGGTGCCAACTGCATTGGCCGCACGACTGATGTTTGTGGCGGCATCTGGGGTCATAGTTTACGATCATGCACGTGGTACCTTCTATGGCGAAGTGTTTCTTCAAGTGTGTAGGCGTTCAAGGCATCGAGCAATAGTAGAAATAAGTAGTAATAGTTCGAGACAACTATCGAGCTCGAGGTTGCTCCGATTATTTACGGAACGCACTGTATCAGAGGAACTTCCCATGGTGCCCTCTTCATTGGTCACACGACTGGTGTTGGTGGTGCCATCGGGATTACCATGGTATCCCGACCATGGACCATATCCACGCATCATACCAAGCACTATATCACAACCATATCCAAGCACGTTTGACGACTGTGGCAAAGGGAGGAGGGGGGGGGAGGGGGCTTTTGAAGGGTGAACACCTTGCTGAAAGTGGAGAGTAGCGTATGCACATGGTACCGAATTTCATGCTATGGGTTTTTACTTTCTCGTATACGAAGTATACAAAGAAAAAGTATTGTAATCGTCAAAAAATTCGAACTCTAGATTTTGACGAATCTCCACGTTTTAGACCTCCCTGAGTCCGAAAAACACAATTTTGGAATCATGTCTACGTGTCTGTGAACACGATAACTCGAAAACTATTAGACCTACGGGGATGAAATTTGGTATGTGGTATTTAAACATAATTTGTACGTTTCTATCAAATTTTGGAAAAAATCCGTCAACGGGAGGTCTGTCTATCTGTATGTCCGCTGTCATGTGAACATATGTCAGTAACATAACTAATGTCTAATTTTGGAGACAAAGGGACACAACACAAGTTACAAATAAAAAATTGAAAATCGGAATTGTATTTCAGCGACTACTGAGTCTCAAAGTTGGGCAAAAATAAGCTTGAATTGGTGACGCTATCCTCGATAAATCGGTAACTACGTACGTAACTAATAACTAATGTCATACCTTAATAATACATAACCAATAATACCTTAGTAATACATAACTAATGTCTTATCTTAGAGATAGAGGGTGAAAACAGATGTTACAAAAAAAAATCGGAAGATCGGAAAAGACTCACGCGAGTAAAGTTGTCCTACACCTTTAACATCAGCTGCTGTTTGAAAAAGACAGCCTTCCTCATTTTCGTTCCAGTTACGTATTGCTCGAAAATAATCTGCCCGTGTGATACTTGTAGGATTTACCTCTCTTCTCATTGATAACGTCGTGACCCACAATCATTTCTTAATAATCAGTCATACGGCGCGGCTAGTTTACCTCTAACTTGTGGAACCCACCTGTACTTGGCATTCTTTCAAAGGTAAAATATTTGAATATTAACTGTATTGAGTTTAATTTGACTACACCAAATTAAATTTAAAGCAAGGATGAAAAAATGACAGAGGAAGCTGTG
>BGPR01001368.1:14539-196759 GCA_013235015.1 Araneus ventricosus | reverse complement strand
GCAAAAAATCAATTCGACCGCGTTAAAACTACAACGAGTGGAATGACTAGAAAAGCAGGAAAATTTTCGAGCCTGTCAAGTCAGAAAACAATGATACCAAGATTTATTTTATAAAAAAAAGGATATTAAGAAGAAACAGGTGTAGTGATTTGAAAACAAATCAAGAATTTTAGTTTAGCTCTGGCCGAGGGGGGGGGGGGGGTGCAGCCCCATAGCCCACCCCCTGGAATCGCCATCGTGTCTGAGTGTGGTCGGAACTCCATAATAGATACTCCGTTACCGTTACCAAAAAATTCTAAGTATACCTCGTGAAAATCATCTCTGATTATGATAATGTATTTTCAGTCTGACAAGTTGTTGATTACCTGAAAAGGACACCCAGTCATCAATTTTTGGCGAATGGTTTAGTTCATTTCATATATTGAAGCAATTAATTGTCACATTTGTTTCCGCCAAAGAATCGAATTAAATTAATGGCAACTTTTGAAAACAGTTACCTCAACATTTTATTTTACTAAATTAAAATCCATAGCACCGCGTGGTTCAAAGCACGGAGAAAAATCTTTTATGCGACCGAGCAAGAGCAGTGAGAAGTAGTAGTAGTAATGTTGCACAATCAAGACTTATATACGAAAAAGATTTATCACTGCAATCATCACTGCATGTCTTCGTCTGAGATCCTGTTGTTCGGAACTATCCTGAGCGCATTTTTAGTTTTTCGCAAATTTTGTCGAATAATCGTAAAAACGAGAAAAGATTTGGATCAGTATTAAAATAAATCTGAATTATTTTCAGATATATCTCTCATTTCATTTTCTCAATTCAAACTGGCACAGCTTTATGAGTAACGCTTTGATCACTTTTTTGTTTTTCAAAGTGGCAATCTTTATGCGTATTATTCATTATAAACAAACTTTCAAACATATTCAAATATGTCTATCAATGGAATTCAATTGTTGGCTTTTATCTACAAATTGGTATGTTATATTTTTTAAAAATTCCAATTATATTTATTACTGAAATATGTCATTTTTTCAGTTTTTCTTATACTCATTGAAGTTATAAAATCGTGTAGTTTTTCCCATTTCAGATAGCGTTTATTTGTCTACCATACTCTGTTATAAATATGTTTCGTTATAAAGAAAATATTTATAACGAAACATATTTATAACGGAGTAATAATATATTTTTTTATATATTATTACTCCGTTATAATATATAAAAAAATACATTATAATTCCGTTATAATGTATTTTTTATATATTATAACGGAATTTAAAACATTATTATTACGGAATAATATATTATAACGGAACAAAATTATATAATATTTCGTTATAAGTATAATTTATAACGAAATATATTATAATAATATATTTCGTTATAAATTATACTTATAATAACGTTATAAGTATAATTTATAACGAAAGTACTGCATGATATACAAATTATGTAAACCTATAATTTGTATATCATGCAGTACTGTGTGCCTTTTATTTCACACAATTCTGACGAATCAGATTTTTTAAAATTATTATTAAAATATATGTCAAAATTTTATTTGATCAAGATATATTTATAATTCAAAATTAACTATAATAAATTTTTATGAATTATTTCCATCATTTAAAATTAATAATAGATGAACTCTTATATTTGCTTAGCCTTGGAGCATATTCTATTTTGTTTTTGATTGAATATTGCGACACTCAAATGCCCCGTAGATAGAGGAATGTCCTGATGTAAGCACCACCATAGACAAAAGTTTGCGGTACGGTCGCCAAATTAGAACTGTTTTTAAGCGATAATTCGGTTGAAATCTAGAAGTTGGTACACACTCTTAAAATGGCGCGAAGTCGCCAAAGCTAATACAAGTATTACCTGCATTTAGCTTTGGCGACGTGGCGCCAATGATATGCAGCGATAAACGTCTTGATTTGCCGACCTCGCGCCATTTTAAGAGTGTGTACTAACTTCTAGATTTCAACCGATAATTCCAAGTACAGCTTTGATATACAACATCACGGGCGATAATTTTGTTTTGCCGACTTTTTTCAACAGCTTCAATATTCCCCATTGGCGATATTTTGTTTTGGCGACTTTTTTCAACAGCTTCAATATAGGACCCCATTGGCGATATTTTGTTTTGGCGACTTTTTTCAACAGCTTCAGTATAGGACCCCATTGGCGATATTTTGTTTTGGCGACTTTTTTCAACAGCTTCAGTATAGGACCCCATTGGCGATATTTTGTTTTGGCGACTTAGCGATTCGATGTTCGGTTAGACGACAAAAAGTCGCCAATACAAGATTATCGCCAGTGATTCCATATATCAAAGCTTTCCAAATTGCATTTCGTCACTCAAATGTCATGTATCGAAAATTCCATTTTATTGAAATCCGCTAGTTGGTACCCATTCACATCGCCATTGAACTGTTTAACCATCTTGCTTTTTAGACTTGGCGACTTGGCAACCGTTGGCTATATGGAGGGGTACTAATAAGTGGATTTCAACTGAATGGAATATTTGATATACGACATTTTGCATTTTTATTGACGACTTGCAATCCTATAAGGAGAAAGTTATCGATGCTTCTCAAGTGAAACTTGGTCTTCAGCCAATTTTCGCTTGAGAAGCCAGCCATTCACTTCACAGATAAACTGGATATTTTGGAACGCGAGAAGGAAAAAGCCATCAAAATCGATGGAAATCAGCCAAATAGCTTGTGATGGTTGGAATTCCGTCTGGACTAAAATCGGAGCATAAACGCTGGAGTTTATGGGTTTTAAGTTTTAGGGGTGTAATTTGGAATAGATTTAATTGCCTCCTCATTAGTGTGATTATCAAGACTGTTAAGACTGTTAAAGACAGTAAAATAAAACTCTTGTTGATGCAAAAGAAGACTTTTGGTTTCGTTCCCTTTATCGAATTATGTCAGAAATATATTTGCAACAAAAATTTTGAAAAGTTTCATTTGCCCCCAAAACCTGAAGTGACTGATATCGCTATACTTGTGATTGCCGATCATCTGAAAATTCTATCGGCTGATTCACAAGAAATATTTTTTGATTTAAAACAAACTGAGTTTCCAAGTTGGATGATGCAACCAATGTTAGTGTTGCCTGATATTTCAAATATATAGTATCAAAAAGAATGTCTTTCACTATAAAAATAATAAATAGAATTGTGCAGTTTGAAGCCAAACAAAACCTACTATAGCATGCACACTTGACGTTTTTGTGTGTTGCTGTGTTAAACTGATATTATTTATATACTTGATTTGCTCTAAAAGTTTTTCTAGACTATTTCAAATCAAGCCAGTATATATTAATTTTTTGTACAAACAAATTGCATTCTTTGGCAATCAAATTCTGGCATCTTTTCTCTTTATTTTGAGCATTTTAATAATTTTAAATGTTTCAAGACGAATTCTTTAAATGTTCGCCCGAATTTTACATGTCTCTCATAAGAACAGCTCCAAAACGGCAAATAGCAGAGGCATGAAATTCACACATATCATCCGAAGGTTCATTTCTAGATCGACTTTCAAAAATCTATATATTTAAAAGAAATTGGCAAGACCATGAGACAGTCCCCGGACACAACCACTGGACAGATTTCGACAATTTTTATTTCATATAAAAGCTTATGATTCCTAGATGTGTGATCAAGGGTCGCCTACCGGCCCCCCCCCCCATTTTCGAGATATATCGCAAAATAAAATTTCGGCAGAGACCCTCACTCTCTATAGCCGCCAATTCACCAATTTATTTCGCCAAGGTGCAAGCATAGTCACAGGTCGTTAATGTTACGGGCGAAACGCTGGTCGCCAAAGCCGGCTAGTAATTTCTTAAGATATTTAATGGAACAGCTTCGGCGATGGCATCACTGGCGATGATCTTGCATTGGCGAATTTTTGTCGCCTAACCGAACATCGTATCGTTAAATCGCCAGAATAAAATATCGCCAATGGGGTCCTATATTGAAGCTGTTGAAAAAAGTCGACAAAACAAAATTATCGCCAGTGATGCCGTGCACCGAAGCTGAACCTATTTAATTAAATAAAAAAATAAGCCATATTTTGGTATTCTTGCTCACGTTTTCGCCAATAACTTCCGAAATGATTATCGTACGAATATTATTCATATACCATTTTAAACAGCAAAAAATTATCCTTCCAGTGATTTTAGTTTAAGTTTAATGAGTTTAGTTTAAATTATCGATGTTCTGTCTCATTTTTACGAATTTTTAAATAATTGTGGTCAGCGTTTAAGATCATTACATATTATCGTTTGTACTGAAGATGTGACGAAAGCTAGGGGAAAAAGAAAAGAAGAATTGTACCTAATTGATTGATTAGGCACACATTATTTCTTTTTGCTGTAGAAACTTTTCAATCCTGCGGTATTTTTTTCTCTGATACATATTCATTGTGACAGGCGAACTGCGTAATAGGCATCACTAAGCTCATTTGCTCTCCAGTAATTTGCTAACCGGAAACTAATTTTTGAAAAATATTCGATTGAAAGTTTGGTTTTCATTACAGAAATCTAAATAAATCCGTAGAAAATATGAACTTTATGAATAACTCAGTCAACACATATAGCATCGCTTTATTCGTAAATATACTTTAAATATCAAAATACAGATTGAGAAGCTTGAAAATAATGTTTTCTTAATTCTATTGCAATCATGGACAATTAACCAAACTAAAAAAAATTATAGAATACCACAAGCACTTAAAATCTTTCTTTATGGTATAGAAATGCATGTATTATTTATTATAATTAATGTGTTACTGAATTATATAATTACCAATATAATAGCCCAGATCTGTCTCTCGGTAACGTTCTGACTTCAGCAACAATAAAACTCGCACCATAGCACTGCGAGACGTTAAACAGCATTATTTCATTGTTAGAGCACCTAAATTTCAGTAATTTTAAATTTAAAAGAGTAATTGTCGTTCTGATTTCAAATTTAATAGATATAAATAGTGAAAAAAAACTTCTATCGATTGATATAAAATTTATATCGCTAGGATCAATAGTTCCCGAGAAATTTTAAACTATATTAATCATATATTTCAAATTAATTTGCGTTTTTAATAGAAAGTAGTAAATCATGTCAGTGGTATATCAGGCGCGTGATATAGTTTGGACGCCACAATGCATCTTATTAATTATTGCATCGTGATGATATAATTTGATAATATCTTTTGGCAACGTTCGACAAGCAGATAAGTACTTTGTTTTGATTAGAATTTCGAAAAAGAATTCCTTTGAAATTTTAACCTTTGACAAGCTGAGAATTTCATGGTTTTTGAATTATAATAAAAACGTTAAACAGCGAAAAATACTTCACACGGAATGTTGTTTGCCAAGAGTTTTTTTGAATAAAGAAATATATAAATAAAAAAATATTTCCTGTCATAAAACATGTTTATTTTATTTGTTTTCAATCAATTCTCTCCCATATATATCTATTTAAACACGTCAAATTTGACGGGAAATCTCTCGAATGAAGATTTTGAATTTGCACCCGTCATACCGGTGATTTTCTAGTAATTAATAATGATATTATTTATGAATAAAGAATAATATTATAAATGAATGTGTTATTTGATGTTTAAAAGTTAATTTTATGTCACATGCAGAGGCAAAGTTCTGAACAATAAGAGTGGAAATACAAGACGACTCTCCTGTAAGGACTTTATGCTGATCCGAATTTCAGATAATGCTTATGAATAATAGAAGTCTGGAAAAGAAAGAAAAAAATGACATTGGAAAGCGTCCTGAAATTGCCATTGAAAGTAAGATTTCTTTCAGTTTATATATTTAAAGTAGTTGGCAGAACTTTGATGGAACCCCCCAGCTTCAGCCACTGTACTGAATTTGCCAATTTTTCTTTCATAAGAAAGTTCATGACCCCTAGATACGTCATCAATGGTCACCCGCCCCCCACACACTCTCCATATTTGAGAGAACCTCAGAAACTGTACTTCGCTGTACATTCTCTATGGAGAAAAACCTTGACAGAATCGCCAAAATTTAACCACAGTACCAATTTCGCCAATTTTTTTAACGTAGGACTAGGTTCCTCCCATTGGGGTCTCGGGAAGGAATTTCATTCTCACGCCAAATCGCCGCAAGAAACGTTGTATGGGAGATCCTCTATATCTCGGTAACTACGTATGTTAAAAACATAACTAAAGTTTTATTTTAGAGACAAAGGGGAACAACAGAAGTTGCAAAAATA
Organism: Araneus ventricosus; assembly: GCA_013235015.1. Lineage (NCBI taxonomy): Eukaryota > Metazoa > Arthropoda > Arachnida > Araneae > Araneidae > Araneus > Araneus ventricosus. The sequence goes on along the minus strand of BGPR01001368.1, from coordinate 190,500 downwards.
ATTTGAAAATCTGAATTGTAGTTCAGCGACTACTGAGTCGCAAAGTTGGGAAAAATTCGCATGAAGTGGTGACGTCAGAAGCATGAGGTGCGCGCGCACAATTGGCTCACGCTCTCGCTTCCCACGTTTTCGCGAGCGAGATTTCGTGATTGAGTTGAAAATTTTGTTTCGACAAATTTAATACAATAATGGCTCCAAATGTAAATTTACAAAGAAGGAAACGCCGACGAGATGCCAAACGAGATATAGAGAAGTTAAGAAAATCATTGTTGAAGCAGGAGAAGCAACAAAAGAATTTACATTGTAACCTCAGTTTCATTTTATGTCGCCAATTTTCGTTACATTAGTATTTCAGAGAAACAAAAAGGAATTGAGAGTAACTCCGAGGAACAAAAGAGAATCACGAGTAACTTCGAGGAACAAGAGTACCGCGAGTAACAAAGAGAAACCGAGAAACTTCGAGAAACAAAAGAGTCACGGGAGTAAAGTAGTCCTACGCCTTTAATATGAAGGGCTGTTTGAAAAAGACAACCTCCCGACATTTATTTTTTTATCTCATATGAAAGTTCATGACTCATAGATGCATCATCAGTGGTCGCCTGTGACCCCCTCCCACCGTCCTTCATTTCCGAAAGATATCGCAAAATAAAATTTTGACGGAGGCTCAATAACTGGACCGATTTCGCCACTTTGCAAATGTAGCTAAGGTCTCTTAATAGTACAGGTGAACAGATGGTCGCAGAAGGCGGCCAGTACATGTAGAATATGTTTGTTCGGTGGTTCCGCATACCATTTCCAATTACCATAAAGATATAAATGCGAATTAAGGGAAGTTCAACAACGACGAGGAATAAGAATCTGGTGGATGACGTCATCCACCAGATTCTTATTCCTCGTCGTTGTTTGTTATTATTTTTGTATTTTTAACTCTTTCACAATTAAAACTTCCCTTAATTCGCATTTATATCTTTGTACTTCGCAATTTTCCCTGGATGATTCAGCACTTGCGCACACCAATTAAATTGCTTCGATTATTGTTTAATTTGTTTTTTAGATATTCAATCCAATTATCATATATATTTTAATAACAATTACAAATTTAATGAACTTCTAACCGAGATTAAATCTCAGTTCTTGAAAGTATTATTAGGGCTGGCAATTCCCTTAAACAAAGCTCACAACCAAGTCTGTCAAAATCTCTTCACACCTCCGAGTTCTCACGTGAGGAGTATGAATGAGAAATTTGGTATGTTACACAAGAGACGCACGCATTTCGTTTCTCACTTACAAAAAAAGTTCTTTTTCTTTTATTGATCTCCACAGAAGTTCCCTCTATCTCACATTTTACAACAGTATTGTATAATACTATTCATATAAAAATTGTTCCAATTTTGTTTTAAATTCAGTATTTATTTTGCAGCTTATGAGCCTTGCCGCTTATTGCCGGAACAACAAAATACCATGGACGGTTCCTGCTGTGAAAATATTTCCGAAATCTCATTGAGTGCGCCACCAAGTGTACATCAATTTTCAAAACAAAAAAATCAGAAGATCAGCTCTCTGGAGAAGAATGGAAGTTTAATAAGTATTTCCAGCTTGAATTCTATTCCATTTGATAAACAAAAACATACAAATTCTCCCGTTTTCTTGCACTCTGAGCCATTGTTTGGGAATCATAATTCAGGCGTCAAGAACAGCGATTCTCTTTTAGATTTTGTGTCAAATACGAACGAAGACGAAAGAATACAAAAACGCAAAGAATTTGTAAGGCTTATAGTTCACGAGTCTTTAAATGATAAAAGCAAGGTTGTAGCCATGGAAAGAAATGATAAAACAATTCCATTTGTCTCATCGTCTCGTCGTCAGTTTGAAGCGCAGGTTAGAGGGAAGTTAAATCACTTTGAAAACAGAACGTCACTTGAAGCCAATCCTTGCTGCGACATAATCTACAATACTGCTGTAAGAAATGATAATTTCTCTTCTGATTTAAGGCTGCAAACAAAAGACATGTTTTCAGCACCTGAATCTTCGAACGGGATCCATAGAGCAATATCCAATTCTAGCAAAAGCCTGGCTGGTTTGCAAAAATTATTTCACGAGAGTCGGTTCCATTCAGGAAAGCAAAAGGCATTCGCATTTAATTCCATGGACTCGTCTGGTACAGGATTCAAAAGGGATAATAGTTTGTGCAAAACTTTTCTCTGTAATGCAGATACATTGTCGAAACAATACCAGGGACTTCAATACAACCTTGAACACATTTTACACTCCACGAAAACAGAAAGTAAGCTCATGGCTTTTAATTATTCACTTCACTTAGGGAATCAAAGAAAAGTAAAAGATGACGATGGAAACTTAAATCAAAAGACGGTTTCAAGAAGACTACCAGCAGCCAGCAATGCCGGTTTTATAAGTAAAGCTGATAAGAATTGCGTTTATGTACAAACGACATGGTATGGGAGAAAATGCAAATCTGAAGGCCAAATTCTACATGAAACTAAAAGCATGCCCGAAGTTAAATTTCTGACTGATAAAAACTCTAAAGATACTCATTTAGGTTTGAATTCCAGCAATCCTCAAAAAAGCGCAGAAAGTGTAGGATCATCAAAGCTGAAACGTATGCCGACTTTTCGTGGTCACAAATTACCTGCCAAAGTAAGCGTACTTCTTTTAAATAGGCCAATTCGCTTGAATTACACAGAAAATATTTCAGGCAAATCGCAGGAAATACTCATGTGCACCAGCGATGTCATCGAAGATGTTATTCACAGCGAGAATGGCATTCAGCAACAATTAAGGAAGATCAAGAACAGGATACCTGAGCCATTCTTTGGGAGTCATCATTCAAGCGTCAAGAACAGCGATCCTCCTTTCCATTTTGCGTCAAATACGAACGAAGACGAAAGAACACAAAAACGCAAAGAATTTGTAAGGCTTATAGTTCACGAGTCTTTAAATGATAAAAGCAATGTTGTAGCCATGGAAAGAAATGATAAGACAATTCCATTTATCTCAGTTTCTCATCGTCAGTTTGAAGCGCAGGTTAGAGGGAAGTTAAATCACTTTGAAAACTTTACGTCACTTGAAGCCAATCCTTGCTGCGACATAATCTACAATACTGCTTTAAGAAATGATAATTTCTCTTCTGATTTAAGGCTGCAATCAAAAGACATGTTTTCAGCACCTGAATCTTCGAACGGAATCCATAGAGCAATATCCAATCAAAGAAAACTAAATGATGACGATGGAAACTTAAATCAAAAGATGGTTTCAATAAGACTATCAGCAGTCCGAAGCCTGGAAATGGCAAATCAGCTGTTTAAAGACATTGCTGGGTCAGTATTTCAAATATTCCTTTCTCTCTCCGTTAATTTAATGACGCATTCTACAGTTCTTTATTCAAAGTTTATGGATAGTAATAACAACAATAATTACAAGAAATCATTTTCTAAGCACTATAAAAATTGTAGCACTTGGAAATATTAATCGTAATCAGGGCCGGATTATAAAACTTTTAAGGTAGGCATCTGCCTATGAGCCAATCAACTTTGGGGGCCTCGAGGTTGGTTTTTTTTTCTGTTTTTATTTTTGCGGTATTTTTTGACTAACTTACTTTTGTGCTTTTATTTAATTTACGAGAGCGGTTGTTGACCAATATACATACAAAACATATTGAAAATTTTATAAAATCAATTTACAACATATAAATGGCCCTCTGAGTGCTTATAAAAAATAAAAATAGATTAATGTTCTTCACTTGAGGCTGCATCTTTTTGGCTTTGTTTATACGCTGGAAAATTCTATCTTTTATTCTACAATTTTGAAATAAATCCCTTACCCGTATTATTAGTTATTGAAATTCATATGTATTTAATATTAAAGAATATTACCAAGGAAGATTTTCTTTCCAACTTTTCTTCAAAACCCAGTGTTATCAGATGTAAACAAATTGTTTTCCCATAAACCCATAATACTACAATAAGAAAACACTTTTAAATCAATTTTTAAAAAATCAGGCTTTTAAGAGATACATTATTTCCCTTCTGTTTCAGACGATATCTACAGATAACGTCTTTGTGCTTACGGATTTTCAATGACAGAATAAACACGTGGATCATTTTTCTTCTCTGCGTAATTGAATATGCTGAAGGAATCGACGATTTTGTAAAAGATGAAGGTTTGTATTCGTTTTAGTAGCATTTAATCTGTAATAATGAAAGTAATTTAGTAAAATTTCGATTATACCTCTTTTCATTTATGCGTCGTTTTACGTCAGTCCCTTGAAAGGCGTATACATGGTGATTTACTGTAGTTCATTTTTTAGTTCTAAGTTTAGAAATTCTTAATTTGTCGTCTTTATTTCAGAAGCTCGAAACCCAATTTGGGATTTCATGCTTGCACTACTCATTGGAGGCTTCATATTTACAGTCTCCACTCAAGCCGTATATGTATCTCAAGCTCTATTAGAATTGATGTACGCTACTATGAGGTGAGTACGTCTTTTTTTGACATTAAGATTTTCCCGATTACACCGGACAACGACCATTTTGTTGCCCTATGATTTTAGCCAATTCTTACGTACTTTCACGCTCTGAATTAAAAAAACAATCAAATTTATACATATATATATATAGGTACAAATTTGATTGTTTTTTTAATCAATAGAAGAAGTGTGCGTTTGGCTGGTTCTTCATTGCCTGTGTGCGGTTGGATATTTGTTGATGGGGTTTTTAAGTTGTAGCATGGTCCGTAAGATTTAATTTTTAAAGTTTTATTGTTCTCTGTTTCTTAGTTTAGTTATGTTAATTGTGTTCTATTAAATGAGTTCTGGTTTATTTAGTGTGTTGGTTTTGTGATTTTAGTGCAGTGGTTTTATTACATATTAGTTTTTGGTATATATATATATATATATATAAGAAACAATCATAGCAGAATTGTAAAAGCAACAGATACAACATAAACATTCATAAACAAAATGTCAAGAAAAAAATCTGCGGTAAGAAAATGCCGAGAGTTTTTATAGAGAGTTTTATGCCAGCACTGTTCGCAGGAAACATTATGATTTCTCTAATTTTTTAGCTGTTCGTATAGATTTTACTTACCCTGATGAGCATCTATACGCTTTTACCGATTAACTGCAGTCTTTCCATTTAATTTCAACATTGATTGATTTCCATGACATTGATATATATGTATATATTATTTTTAACGGGTTCTAGGGGTCATGATCGGTGAAGATCTGAAGAAATTTTCCGGAAGTCCTGTCATGAGAACCATTGCAATAGATAGAGTTCCTATAAGGAATCTACCAAAAATCCATCGAGGTATATACATCCATGCAATCCATCGTGCATTGTGGCGTCCAAACTATATCACACGCATGATAAACCACTGACGTAATTTACTATTTTCTATTAAAGAACGGAAATTAATTTGAAATATATGATTAATATAACTTAAAATTTCTCGGGAACTATTTATTATAGCGAGATAAATTTTACATCAATCAATAGACATTTTTTTCACTATTTTAGAGCTATTAAATTTGAAATTAGAGCGACAATTACTCTTTTAAATCTAAAATTACTGAAATTTAGGTTCTGTAACAATGAAATAATGCTGTTTAACGTTTCACAGTGCTATGGCGAGAGTTTTATTGTTGGTGACGTCAGAGTGTTACCGAGAGATCTGGGCTATTATATTATTACTAATATAATAGCCCAGATCATATTCTTGCTATATGTATTATATTTTCACACGTTAGCTGCTGATCACGCACTTTGTCTCACGCTCCTATTACACGTTTACTACGTAATTAGATGCCTCCTTCTTTATTATAGTTAACGCAATAATTACGGGTGTGGTTTATAAATCACATATATAAAAAAGTGCTCGCAGTTTTTAAACATTTTCCTTTTACTCTCCATTACAAGGTTTTTATAAGAAAATGACCGGGCAACACCGGGAAATTTGCTAGTAAATAAATAAAATTATGAATTTATTTCGGTGATCAGCAGCGACACTTTTTCGCAAGTGCATAAATCTGTTTCGTACGTTTTTCTCTAAGTCCTTATTTCAAAAATGAGCCTGAAAGACACAACTTTTTTTTATATAGGTCAATTGCTGTGCTGTGCCAAGTTTTCTGGGTAAGTTTAACATACCTTATCATAATCAAAGATGATTTTCACGAGGTTTACTTAGAATTTTTGGGTAACGGTAACGGAGTATCTATTATGGAGTTCCGACCACACTCATACACGATGGCGAATCCAGGGGGTGGGCTATGGGGATGCAGTCCCCTCCCCTCTTCCAGAGCTAAACCAAAATTCTTGATTTTTTCTCAAATCACTACACCTGTTTTTTCTTAATCTCCTTTTTTTATAAAATAAATCGTGGTATCATTGTTTTCTGACTTGACAGGCTCGAAAATTTTATTGCTTTTCTGGTCATTCCACTCGTTGTAGTTTTAACGCGGTCGAATTGATTTTTTGCTAGTTATTTCAGTGCGTTTTTCTTAAATTATCGGAAGTATTGTAGTGTCCTTCATGATTCTTATTGTCAGGTGAGGAAAGTTAAAGCGCTTTGACTTACATAAGACATGACATCACGACGATAAAATTTTTTTGATCTCAGTCCCCCCCCCCCTTCCCGAACAAAATCCTGTATTCGCCACTGCTCAGACACACACACACATCCCACCGGTGTTGATTTGTGGGCCGGCAATCCAAATAGAGTAAAGAATATTTAAAAAGGTTGGATATCCAACCTTTGGCTCCACATCGCTCCATTCTGAGCGGTTCTTCACACTGAGAACCGGCGAAATTTACTTGGCGTGGAATGGGCGTAAATATCAAATTTCGAGGTTCGGATTCCAATCGACTGCGATAAAATTGTGGCGGATTTTGACCCCAAAATCTTCTCAAAGACTCTACTCAACATAGTTATTTACAGTTTTTAAGCTCTCATATACGAAGTACAGAAATAACTGTAAACACCAAGATATTCAGTCGCGATATTTGGATGTTCTCTAAATTCCAGAATTCCCTTGGCCCGAAAAACACATGTTTGGAACAGTGTCTGTCTCTCTGTCTAAGAATTCGATTAACTGTAAAACTCGGCGACCTGCAAGGATGAAATTCAGTACTTGGTCTATACACCAGAACTGTAGTTTAGTATCAAAATCATAAGAGCAACAACTTCACTATTGCAATTTGGGCGAAATTAGTAATAAGGAAATTTGTCTGTTTGAACATCCCATATTTCAAAAATAGAACCGTCTTGAAGACTGAAATTCGGTAAGACTGAAAAATATAAATTTAATGAAATTTGAACTTCCATGCGAAAATAATTTAGCTAGTTTCTAGATCAACAGGAAGCACCACAAGTACGTGGATGTGAAGTCACCCGATGATTAAGCGGGTTTTCTCTTCTTTAGTGGATATGGTAAAGGTATGGGGTCGAATCCCCCTCCACTCCGATGATGGGACGTACCTTCTGAGGGAGGGGTTGTATCGAAGTCAGTGATGACAATTAAGCGCCTATCACACGGACAGCTTATCGTGGTCTGTTTCCGTGGGCTCGAGGGTAATGCCACTCGCCAAAAGATCTTATAGCACGTGACCGGTCAGACAAGATGACGGAAATCGTGGACTGTATTCAACCACTTGATGGTGACGGAAAATCGCCAGCAGCGAAAATTCAAACCAATCGGGTGTGATTTTGACGGTGACCGAAATCATGTCTGACAGGTTTCCGCAATGCGTCACGTGTTGCAAACTTTTTGGCGAGTGGCATCACTCTCGTGCTCACGGAAACATACGAAAATAATCTGCCCGTGTGATATGCGCCTTAGGATTCTACCCTCTCTTCTCGTGATAACGTCGTGACCACAATCATTCATGTAATCAGAGATAATACGGCGCGGCTGGTTACCTCAACTTGTGATTACCTATTGCTTGGCATTCTTTCAAAGTATAGTATTTGAATATTAACTGTATTGAGTTTAGTGACTACGCAAATTAAATTTAAAAGCAAAGGGTAGAAAAAAATGACGGAAGGCTGTCTTTTTCAAACAGCAGCTGATGTTAAAGGTGTAGGACTACTTTACTCGCGTGACTCTTTTCCGATCTTCCGATTTTTTTTGTAACATCTGTTTTCACCCTCTATCTCTAAGATAAGATATGTTACTAACATACACTATATGCCCAAAAGTATCCGGACACTTGCAGATTTTCACATTTTTTAGAATTTCTCTGGAATGGCTTAACTGACTGCTTTGAAACTTCAGACATGTAAAGAATAGACAATAATAAACATTTTACATAGAAAATTCGGTCCTGAAGGCAATTAGGGGATCGTCTACAAAGTGATGAAAACAAAAACGGTTTTGGCCCACCCCGCTTTATAGATTACTGATAACAAGATGAAACTTTCAGAAATGGTAATGTATAATGTGCATAATATTTACAGGAATTTTCGTAAACTCAGCTCAAATATTTGGGAAGATATAAAAGTTTATTTAAAAAATCTCAAATTTTTCTACCTGTTTTTTGCTTATAACATGCAGAGTTTTCTTTTATATTCTACGAAACGTACAGAAAAGATGACAATATGTTAGAGAAGCATTTTGTAAAACTTCCGAAAAGAATTTATAAATATTACAGTAATTATGAGCATTTTTAGTAAATAATGTTTACTGCGCATGCGCGAAACATAGTGTAATTTTTCTTTCACAACTTTAAAGCCAGATATATAGGGCACTTATGTAAAAAAATTCACTTCAACATCTTTAGTTTTCAGAAAGATATCGGCCCTACAACGAGCAGAATTTCAGCTCCTGTCGAAGAAAAGCTAAAAGATGAGGGGTTGAACACAAATTGATATTTTTTAAACATATCTTTAAATAATTATATCGAATTGTATAGCGGTTAAAATTTGCTGAATACCCATGAAGACTTATCAATTACGTGCAAAACAAAAATTCCAGCTAATTAGGCCCTATAAATAGCAAAAATTTTATTACTTTACTTTACATGATTATTACATATTATTTACATGATTATTATCAAGTTTCATATTACAATTTTACGGCCAAACGATATTTTTAAATATATTTCTTTTATGGCGAAAGGATTTTTTATCTAATTAATTTATTTTCTTAAAATATATTAATAATTCTACATATATATTTTTTATTCGTTACGAATATTAGATGTGTTCATAGCTATTCATCAAATTCTAACCACTATACAATTCATTATAACTATTTAAAGATATAAGTTTGAAAAATATCAATTTGTGTACAACCCCTCATCTTTTAGCTTCTCTGCGACAGGAGCTAAAATTCTGCTCATTGTAGTGCCGATATCTTTCTGAAAACTAATGATATTGAACTGAATTTTTTATATAAGTTACCCTATATGTCTGGCTTTAAAGTTGTGAAAAAAATTACCCCTATATGTCTGGCTTTAAAGTTGTGAAAAAAAATTACCCTATGTTTCGCGCATGCGCAGTAAAACATTATTTACTAAAAATGATCATAATTCCTGTAATATTTAAAAATTCTTCTGCAGAATTGCTGCCACAAAATGCTTCTCTAACATATTGTCATCTTTTCTGTAAGTTTCGTATAATATAACAGAAAACTCTGCATTTTATAAGCAAAAAAACAGGTGGGAAAATTTGAGAATTTTTAAGAAAGCCTTTATATCTTCCCAAATATTTGTGCTGTGTTTACGAAAATTCCTTCAAATATTATGTACATTATACATTACCATTTCTGAAAGTTTCATCTTGTTATCAGTATTCTGTGAAGAGGGGTGGACCAAAATCCTTTTTGTTTAGATCAGTTTGTAGATGGTCCTCTAATTGCCCTCAGGACAGAATATTCAATGTAAAATGTGAGTTATTGTCTATTCGTTACATGTCCGAAGTTTAAAGGCAGTCAGTTAAACCATTCTGGAGAAATTCTAAAAAATGGGAAAATCTACAAGTGTCGGGATACTTTTCGGCATATAATATATATAGTTACCGAGATATCGAGGATCGGGGCACAAATTCATGCTTATTTTTGCCCAAATTTCCGATTCAGTAGTCGCTGAAATACAATTCCGATTTACAATTTTTTTTGTAACTTCTGTTGTGATCCTTTATCTCTAAAATTAGACATAAGTTATGTTTCTAACATATATAGTTACCGAGATATCGAGGATCGCGTCACTAATTCGTGCTTTTTTTTTGCACAACTTTGCGACTTAGTAGTCGATGAAATACAAATCCGATTTATAATTTTTTTGTAACTTCTGTTGTGACCCTTTATCTCTAAAATTATGCATTAGTTATGCTTCTAACATATGGTTACCGAGATATCTAGGATCGCGTCACCAATTTATGCGTATTTCTGCCCAAATTTCCGACTCAGTAGTCCCTGAAAAACAAATCCGATTTACAATTTTTTTCTAACTTCTTTTGTGACCCTTTATCTCTAAAATTAGACATTAGTTATGTTTCTAACATATATAGTTACCGAGATATCGAATATCGCGTCACCAATTTATGCGTATTTTCGCGCAATTTTGCGACTTAGTAGTCGCTGAAATACAATTCCGGTTGATGTCATTTAAAGGTTATGTGGCTGCTCATATTTTGCTTTGCACTATCAACATGAATTGACACTGATTTTGAGATGGATAATCATTAAAGCTCCTTGCACCGATTCGTGTCGACAGGTTTCAGACCGGTCTGCAACATTCCATTAGTAGTGTATAGAGAACAGTTGGAGCTTGCACACGTACCGGCGCCTACATAAAACCGATCGGCTGCCGAGAATTGCCACTGCACTTCGCCGACATTGGCAGCTGTGGGGGGGTCCCAGTGACACATGTAAATCTACTAGCGCTTGCACACACGCCGATTTCTTTCATCCGGTTTCTTGCAGACGTTTCCAGTAGCATATGTAATTCTTCTGACGCTTGCACACACACACCGGTTTCAGCCGATCGACTTCGCTCTCGTGGCGAAATAATAAAATTAGTAACATTGTGAAAAAATATTGAACAATATTTTTAGGGCTATTTTTTTTCTTTATTGATATTTTCAGTATAAGGATGAGAAAATTACTTATACACAAAGAAATTTTTAATGGTAGTTAAAAAAAGATGATTCTCAGTGGCGGATTAAGCTTGTTAAAAGACCAAGCTGTGGAACATTTAGGGGTCTCTGAAAATATATATATGCTTTTTACATTTTAACAAGTCGGTTTTTTTTTAATTTTAAAATAATATTACTGATTCCGCACACATTCCATACTTTTATTTCTATTTTTAATTACATTTTGTACTTGCTATATTATTTGTTTTTAATTAGCTTAATAACTCTTTGTTGAATAATTACAATACTTTAAAGTTAGTGATAGTTAATTAAACATAATTTTCTAGCGAATTTTCATTTAACATAATTCGCTTTTAAATAAGAATAATTCTCAAAACAACCTTACTCTCCGACAGCCTTAGAAATAAATATAAATTTGCTGTTTTCACCTTGGTTTCTCCCTTATTTTGATTTATTAACGCAATAAATGAAAATTCAAATTTTTCGAATGTTGAAGTGATTGCTTTCCAGTGTTAGATTATTATCCCAAGAATTTTTAATATTAACACATTATAATTTGGTTGTATTGCCAAGTCAATTTTTAAGGTGTCCGCCTACGTTGCGAACCAATTTTCTGCCGAAAATCAAAAACAATTTTTTTCGTTTCACTTCACTTTTATTTCTTAATGTAATCCCAAAACTTATTTTATTTTACTAGAACGTTAATCGAAATTAGAATTAGAATCCTTTTACTAAAACTTAATAGCTGAAAATGGAAAACTAAACAAGTATTTGTTTTTCATTGCTTTCACTTAATGATTCACTTCGTATTTATTTCTGTTTAGTTGAAATTTAGTATAGTTTCAGGAACTAAATAACAATAACACTTGAACTTTGTAATTAATTTATGAGCCAATATAGGCTTTCGAGGTAATGTGCCTGAATTTTGTATAATGTAAACTGTCGTTTTATATGACGTTCAACAAACATTGAGAAACATTAGAAGTAAATATAAATTTGTTGTTTTTACATTGGTTTCTCTTTTAGTTTTGATTTATTAACGTAATAAATGGAAATTCGATTTTTTCGAATGTCGAAGTGATTGCTTTCCACAATATTAACACATTATAATTTGATTTTATTGCCAAGTCAATTTTTAAGGTGCCCGCCTCAAAAATAAAAAACATTTTTTCGTTCTGGAATATGATTTCAATTGAATTTTTAATTATATATATATATTAATATATAATTTTATATTATTTTTATATTCATAATTTTATATTCATGGCTGCTCTAAAAACCTTACTTATCTTAACGTAAGAGCAAGTCTCTCTTCTGATGTAATACTATTTCTCATTTTCGAATTCTTACGAAGAATTTTGGTTTTAAGCCGTTGATGCAGTTCGTTGAATGATGGTATTGCCATGCGAAAAAAATTGAAGAACTTGTTCTCATCCTTTTGAAGTTCTTTCAAAAGTGTATGAAATATTCCTATTTGCTCCCTTTTCTGGTTGATTGGATGAACCCAGTAATTACGCTTAATCCTACGACGCCTGAGACGTCGGTAAAGCAACCACATAGCAGCAATACGTTTTGGATTCATTTTAACTTCAGAAAAAAACTGTATTCGAGAATGGCCTGATGTACATCCGATATGAAACCGACCGACACGAATCGGCGTGTGTGCAAGGAACGCATCGTCTGCAAAAAACCGAGCATTTTCAAAACCGGTCGACACGAATCGGCGTGTGTGCAAGGAACGCATCGTCTGCAAAAGTAGACTATTTTCAAACCCGTCTGCAAAAAATCGGTGTGTGTGCAAGTAGCCTAACTCTTTCAATTACAGCACATTGGCTGCGTATTAGGGTGGATCGAAAAGTATAGGAAAAAAATTTTTTTTTTTGAAATTCTTCTTGGCATGGGGCGGGAAAGTTGTGTCTTAAGTATATTAGTTTATATAATTTTTTTTATTGAAATTCATTTATACCTTCCGGTGCCCCAAGCGCCTCAAAAATAGTTAAAAATTGAATTTTTTATGAAAATTTACAATTTTTTTTTTTGTTTTGTTTTGAAATTATTTTTGGCATGGGGTGGGAAAGTTTTGTCTTAGGTATATTAGCTTACATATATTTTTTTATTGAAATCCATTCATATCTTCCAGTGCCCCAAAAATAGTTAAAAATGACATTTTGGGGGGAAATTTATAAAAAAATATTTTCAAAATTTCCTTTAGCGCCGCGTAAGAAAGTTTTGTTTTGGGTATATTAGTTTACGTTTTTTATTATTATTAAAGTTCATTCATATCTTCTGGTGGCCCGAAAGCCCCCCAAAAGTTTAAAATTGGCATTTTAAACTTTTGGGGGCAAACATACAAATATCTATTAAAAATTGTGAATTAATAAAAAATATTGGAACAATTGGCAGATTATTCAAGTACTAAAGTATAAACTTATATATAATTATGATTTTATAATAATACATGAAGTATAAATTTAATAGTCAAAGCAATAAATTACAAAACTTATAAAAAGTGAACTTAATCATAGATTTTTTAATTCTATTAGTTTGAAGATTTACATATTTCTAAAGGATGTAATCCTTCTTGGTATTATCCTTGATAAGACTTTTTGATTGTATCCTATTCAATATGAAGCCGTGTCTCTTCTCTTCTCCATATACACTTTCGGACGCTTCAGACGCTATGCGAAAACATCTTTCTACAGCTTGGGCATGGCATGGATATTTTGACCATTCCTCCGCCTAACTTTTACCATGTCCTCTATTTATTTAAATGGCACATTCATCAAAAGAGGTGGTTCAAATGTCCAACTCGTTGCCAGTTAATAAGAGCAAAAAAATCCTTTGCTTTAAAGTCTATTTTTGGTACTTGAAAAATTCTTATTCTGATGATCCTCTGTTTTCATTTCTAGCACAAATTAGTTTTCGTAGTGCTAAAGACCTTATATCTTCTCTGTTATCTGTGAGAATTGACAATAGCAAATTTTCTGGATGACAAAAGAAGCTATTTTGTTGCATAAAAGTGTATACTATATTTCTTAAATTGGGTTCCAAATATCTAAAAAATTAAATAAGTTTGCAAATATGCAGCGCTCCTTCTGTTATGGAGGGCTTTGTCTTGACATGGAACCATACAGGTTGCGTATATCTTCATAATATATGTTGTAAGAATAATAAGATTGTCAGATGGTTTTTTTGTGACCACATACAACCTTAAAATTCTACTTGCAATTGTTAGCCATTGCTATCCAAGGCTATCTTAAGGACCAGGCTATCTTAATGTCAGGTCAGAATAACATTCACCGCATGATATCGGTAGGCAAATATCATATAGATATTGTTGATCATTGCTGAGAACCATTCTATCTATTTTATATGGCATATTCTCCATACTTATTGAAGAAAAAGGAGCTACAGGTAGCTCCTCGTAGGTTTTGATTGCTTTACCAAGTAGTTGACAAGATTCTTTAGGACCAGTTGTTGCACCATCCAAAGAATTTAGCAGATGACGGAGAGGTAACTCATTTGTTTGAAGCAAACAAATTTACCATTGTAATGGTCTATTGAGGCCAGTTCCATCAAGCGAATAATACCTCCCTTGTGACCAGTATTAACATTTCTTCCATCGCATCAAATTACTGTTAGTCCATTTAATTGCATATTGTGTGTTCCAAAAAATTGAGTATTGTTTCTTTTATGGTCTTAGCTCCTCCTGTTGTAGCAGTAACATGTCCGATCCACCGGCAGGTTCGTTCACAAGAGTATAATGCTCCCGTTCGTGGTCTTTGAGTAGTACTTTGTGTCCTTCTTAATTAGCACTTTTGTGTTGTCTTTTCTCCCATCGAAATATAATCCGGTTAAAAGAGACCGAGACACTGTTAACTTAGTAGACTTTGCAACTGCATTTTAAAGCTTTTTACGCTGTCTACGAATTTTATTGCGATCTACCACATGCGAAGTCTCTTCTTCGTGCACAATTCCAATGTCTTGTAAAACAACACTGAATGAAGTAGCTGTTCTATCTGAAATTCCGTATCAATCACATTCCATTGCTAAGGTAAATAAATCTAAACGATTTTGTGATTGATATTCCAAGGGAATTACATCCGTATCTGTATACAAGGACGAAGACATAGTGTTGAGCTCAAGTAGCTCCATTGATTGAGCATGAGCAGCATCAGGATCAGTTTTAACCATTTTACGTTTTATTCTTTTGTCTTCCATCTGTTTTCTTTTTCCTTTTCTCTTTTTTTCAGTAGCAATTACTTCCACTTCTCCAATAACCATTTTCCTTTCTAATATTCGATCTTTTATAAACAATCGCTCAGCAAGTGGAATTTTCATATCTTTTTGGAATTTACATGTATTGAAATTTGTACACTTACAAAATGTGATATCGAACAAACACGATATTTTTCCAGTACGATAATTTTCCAGTTTTTGTTGGTATTTTTTATCATTCCTCCGCCCTCTCCTCTACGTTGCTCTCTGTACAATCGTTTCTTTAACACATTTTTAATTTTTGATTCGAAATTTGCGTTTTTTCGCTAATATTTAAGCGTCCTGGGGCACCGGAAGATATTAAACAAAGTTGAAAGAATTTTGCATATATGCTAGTACACTTAAAAGACAACTTTTGCACCCTATGCCGATTATTTTATCTACACTTTGATTTTTCGATCCACCCTACTGCGTACCCTATTTGAATAAGATATTTTACGATATCTCAACGATGTTGCTACAATACTCTGAATGTCCAACAACATTGTAAAGATATCGTATGAATATGTTAGAACATCTCCCAGATAGCACGTTCATTTGCAGCAAGTTTGATGTTTACTTGATATTATCTTACCATGGCAAATTTGACGCGTCGATGTTGTAGCGAAACTGCTGCAAAGTAACGAGGCAAATCGCCACCCTCGCTTGCAAAACAAGTTTGCTGTGAAGATGTCATGACGAATTTCGCACCAAGATTGCAAAACAAGTTTGTTGCAAAGATGATAGAACAATTAGAGATAATCTTTGTCTCTGTTTGAAAAAACATCCGATTTTTAATAGCATCTCTTAGACTGTCCTTCTTTTTATTAATTCAATAAATCAATGATAATTAGTGAAAAAGCTAACTTTTTTATAAAAAGAATTGAAATCTTTTCCATCTTTTTACTAAATATAGAACTCTCACTTTTAAGAAAACCATATCGCCTTTTTCTTAATGTTGAAATTTTAACGTTTATAAACAAAATTAAACCTAAAAAACAGTTAATGTTTGTTGAAAAATAATAACTTACATTTTGTCCCATTTTAAAAGTAATTACTTTTGAACTCTAATTTCATAATTTATTCTACTAGCAAAACGTAGTTATTAGCGAAAATCGCTCTCTCTTTGACTTCAAATCATATTCTCAACTCAAAATTTAAAAAAAATAATGAAATCAAAAAGACAGTTTAAAATAAATCGTATAGATAAAGATCTATTAGCGCAATCTATCTTCTCCTCTCAAAGTCTGGCTGGCCGAATGGTTAGAGCGTCAGGTTGTCGCGGGTTCTAATCCAAAGTTGTGTTCGTACTTTGTTTCTGCTATAGTTTGAAATGAGTTTGACGTGACAAGCTTGTGACAAATTTGACGCTTGGTGACTATTTCGTTTGCGTTCACTTGTTTCAAACTTGTAGTCCATTCAAAATAGACATTCAACTTCGGAAAAACTCGCATAGAGCTGAAAATTGGTACAGACCTTAAATACATCATTATAAATGGAATGTCAAAAGTCCCCATCGATCCCATTTCGGCTAAAAATTTTATGCAAGGTCGAAAAATCGGTTTTTCGCAAATATCTCTTAAACGGTAAGTGTTATCGTAAAAATAGTTCATACAAAGTTTGTAAATTATGCGATTCTGTACAAAAAGAGGGTTTTTTAATCTATTTTAATGAAACAAACTTTATCATACAGTTTTCAATTTATTTTTAAAAAATTGTGTTAAGATTAATCTTCAAATTCTTCAACAGTGATATGTTATTCTTCGCTTTCTTCTTCTTCCCCTTGTTGCTGGATTTATATAGATTGCTCTGAGAAAAAAGATGAATCAGATATCTCTTCATTGATATCATAGGCAGCTTCATCTGTTGTACTTGATTCAACATTGGAGTAAGACTTGCCTCCGACTTTTTTTACAACCACAATTATAATTACAATGACAAAAAATAGTATTGAGAAGTTTTTCTGGAACAGGTGGAAGTAGAGTCTGATTTGGCTCCAAACTGTTATCTTTCAATACCCATCCCCAGTTTTCAGGGCCCAGTTCGTTACCTAGACACACTTGGACTTGATAGTAGACACGACATAAATGTTGGTAAGAAGCAGCAGATGTTGGAGGAATACAGGATAACTGTATACGTTTATTGTTACGTGTATTTTTCACAAAAAACTTAAATATCTATACTTGTCTATGGAATCAATTTTGTTTCTTGCTCCATACATAGCAAGAAGAAAACGAGTTCCATATGTGAGGATGATGTCTGGAGAAGAGCCGATATTTGAGAATACTTCAGCGCAAGCAATTAAATCATGACGTTCTTCAAATAATTTAAATACTTTTGTTTTACCTCGTTTGAAAAACGCTGACGTAGTATCGCATCCAGTTATTGCGTTAAAAATAAGATATGAGCTTGACATTTTGGGTATGAAGTTAAACTTTGTGATGAATACATTTTTGTTTCTATTTGAGCTTTGACAGGTTTTAAAAAGTAAATAATCCTATCATTAGGAGTTCGTACAATCAGTATTATTAACAAATCGATATCTTCACCAATAACAATAGTTGTATTTGTATTGAACTTTTCGAAAGCTGTTTAAATTAAGAGGACATCAGTGTCGTTATTAGCTTGTTTCTCAAAAATATCAGCAGCTTTAAATTTTTCAGATAGCATTGAAATGAAGCGAGACTTGTTATGAGTATTAGCAAGAAATTGCTGCCGGTTTGTTGGAGCAGTCATAAGTCGACCAAAAGGGACATCAGAAGGATTAAGATATTTTAGTAGTCCGACGATGTTGCTCTGCAACTTTGGTATTCTTCGTATAATCAGAATAACCATCAAATACTATACCGTACTTAACCATCTAATACCGTTATGACCAAATTGTCTATGTACATAATGAACGTATTTCTCGAAAATAGCATCGAATATTTCTTCTCGATCCTACACAACACGATATAAAAGATATCCTCCATCGATGATATAGGTAGTATTTGTGTTATCAATTTCAACATTTACACACTGAAAGCAATCATAAATGGCTGATTTTTGTGTTTTGCGCATTCAGATTGCATAGAAGA
This sequence comes from Araneus ventricosus, assembly GCA_013235015.1. NCBI lineage: Eukaryota > Metazoa > Arthropoda > Arachnida > Araneae > Araneidae > Araneus > Araneus ventricosus. The sequence continues at coordinate 172,057 of BGPR01001368.1, read as the reverse complement.
GTGATAATGGATAAGGAGCTAATTCATATTTGAAGAATGCTTGAAATTCATCTTCAAAGGACTTAGTAATACTCACGCGTTGAAATAATAATACAGGATCTAATGGTACCTTCTCATCTTGAACTTTTATAGCGCTACCGATAATTAAAAGAGGGAGTACATTATCGACACGTTTCAATTTAATATTATTAAAGGTCTGGCCAAACATTCTAGTCACAGAAGTAATTCCAACTTCACGAGCATTATGACAATTTTTTCATCGCCAACGACTCCACTTGCAATAGAAATATGTTTTCAACCACAGGAAAAGGGTAATGCAATAAAAACCACCCAAGAAGTTTTTTAATGTCTTCGGTATCTCTTTTTACACGTGAATCACTTGCATCTACGTGCTTATCTGTTGCGTCCATTTTTACATTACCTAGATCTTCCAGTCTCTCACATACAGTATTCATCGCATGATACTGTACCATAAACCCATTCACTTATGACACTCTATTGTGCACTGCTTCCTCGAGAAATACCTCCATCTGTTTGCATTGATTTCATTAGTGAATGCTCAATGATCATATCCGTCGAAGTTCTACAGCTGAATTTAGCGGAACGTCTAACAGTGAGAAATCCTTGTATAAACCTCCTAAAAGCACTAGGATCAATCAAATTTTCCGCTTGCAGCATGTCCTGGAGATATAAATAGGTAGATTTAGCATAAGGAAAATGTTCTGATGCGTGGAAATTCGGAATCATTTCTTTAACGCAATTCAAATGAGCTTGCCAATCTCCCATACGTTCAGCTCTTATGAACTCCTTTGCAATCGATACCATATGAAAATATTGAATCCATAATTTTCTTGTAGAGCCTCGTTCTTCATATTGCTTTAATTTTTTATTGCACTGATAAAGTAATGCTTCAGTTTTCTCATCACAATTTTCAATATCATTATATGAAATAGTGTTATTTTTAACATCTTCAATAGTGTTTTGAAGATTTGCATCGAAATCATCATCAATAATGAGTTCTTTTGATATTATTGTTGCTAAAGTGAGATGAAGTAATGTGTGAGCTCTGACAGGTCTTGCATAAGCATGTCCAGTGAACATTTTATCTAATGAATTAGGTGCATAAATTAAAGAAAGCATCTCTTTGATACCACTTCCTTGCATAATATAACCAATTGCTCCAAAAAACGAACTGAGTAAATGAAAACCTCCAAGCCTTATTATAATCTTTGATAAATCAGATCCTTCAGGTGCTGCAGCTACAATTTCTCGAGCTTTTGTATACAAAGGTTGATCAAAAGTAACAATGCATACATCGTGGCCCTAACGTTTTGCATTCTCCAAAGCACATAATAAAGTTGTGTACATAGTATTGTAGACACTCGCTGGTTGGGGAATAAATGGTAAGAATAAAATTCGAGATATTGAATAATCCATACTGTTGCTTGATAAACGTTCAATATAACCGTTCCAACCTGGTAATGATAAATTATTCCATTTCCCATACAACCATAACATATCTATTTTCTGGAGAAAAGAAGCAGTTGTAGCACTTTCATAAGCAAAATTCTGTGCAGTTATTTTACCATATCCTACTACACCATTATTGTGATAAACTTGTATTGGCACATGAGCTTCTGCCGCAAAATCTTTTGCTGAAATTACTTCTTTTGTTCGTGATAAAGGCTCTTTTGCTAAAACTGAACTTTTTGGAGTAATAATTTGAAAGACACCCATTATGTGGAGAGTGTTATGGCTATTTTTTATTTTAGCCAGTGTATTTCCAAAGTTTTAAACCGCGATATCTCATGAATCATCATTCATGAGATATCGCGGTTTAAAAATTCGTAGGGAAAAAAGTATTTAGACCTTTTTTCGTAGAGAATAGCAAAATCTGCAAATTTTGTATGAACTATTTTAACATAAAATTTACCGTTTAAGATATATTTGCGATAAACCGATTTTTTTACCTTTGACCTTGCATAAAAGTTTTAGCAGAAGTGGGGATGGGGACTTTTGACATTTCATTTATAATGATGTATTTAAGGTCTGTACCAATTTTCAGCTCTATGTGAGTTTTTCCGAAATTTCAAGTTTTTTTTTGTCTATTTTGACTGGACCATATCTCAATGAACTCGTCTGGATGTCGTGGAGGGCACGTGGTTAAGTGAGAATGGTATTTAACTGCTACTGGGAAAGGTAAGTAATGATTCTTGCACTTACTTTTGCGAGTGATGGGAAAGGCTGTTGACCTAAGCGAATTTGATAGAGGGCAGATTGTAATGGCCCGAAGACTCGGAACAAGCATCACCGAAACTGCACGACTGGTAGGTTGTTCACGATCTGCCGTTGTTAGTATTGTTACAAACATGGAAAGTCGCTTCCCAGCAATGTGAGTCTTATGATTGGGAAGAGAGTTTTACAGGGATAAGTATGGGATGGCTAGCAGCAACCACGTCTGGTTCCCCAACCTTGGCGACAAATTTGGCGACCATTTTGGCGCCCTGGCGACAAATTTGGCGACTTTGGCGTCGAAATATGGGATCTCAAAGGTGCTGGAATCTTCTCGATATTTCTATTAGGAGAGAAGATACGCCACGAATGTGCTAGACCCTTCCATGTGACGTCACGGCCTGCCGGGGAAAACTATATAAGGAGAGCGCTTAGAGACGGAGGGTGTTGTTGATCGACTAAGATCTCCTTGGAGCGCGAACGTCTTTGGAGTCCTATCCGCTGTGCGAGCTGGTGAGCTGAGCGCTATTGAAAGTGCAGTTATTGTCGTTGCTAGTTATTTGCTGACTCTTTGTGTTGTTAAATATCAAAGTGCTGAACTGTTATTACCTGTGAATTGTTGTCTGCTTACATCGGTAATCTGTGCAAGAACTATTGTTTCCTGTACCTGCACTACGGGTTTTCCTGCATATTTGTGAATAAACCTTCATTCTCCATTATCCTGCGTGTTGGACTGTTTACACCATACACACACAGAAAGACTTTTGCAGCAATAGTCTATGAAAGCAGAAAAACACAAAATTAAAGTAGTATCTTCCTATTTTTTTCATCACAAGTTTTCTTGATTTCATTATTTTTTTTAAAAAATTTTGAGTTGAGAATACGATTTGAAGTCAAAGAGAGAGCGATTTTCGCTAATAACTACGTTTTGCTAGTAGAATAAATTATGAAATTAGAGTTCAAAAGTAATTACTTTTTAAATGGGACTAAGTGTAAGTTATTTTTTTCAACAAACATTGACTGTTTTTTAGGTTTAATTTTGTTTATAAAGATTAAAATTTCAACATTAAGAAAAAGGCGATATAGTTTTCTTTAAAGTGCGAGTGATATATTTAGTAGAAAGATGAAGAATTTTTCAAATTTTATTTATACAAAAGTTAGTTTTTTCACAAATTATCATTGATTTATTGAATTGAAAAAAGGAGATGCTATTAAAAATCTGATGTTTTTTAAAACAGAGACAAAGATTATTTCTAAGTTTTCTATCTTTGCAGCAAACTTGTTGTGCAATCGTGGTGTGAAGTTCGTCATAAATTTTAAGCAAATCTAACGACATTAAATCAAGAATAAGAAATATTCCCCTTTTGAAAACAAATTCGGGCAATATCTTGTACAAAAAATTAGTGTATTTAGAATTTTAAGAACTCTAAACACACACAAGGTTCGCGAGTCTCAATGTTGATGCGATGCGCAGAAGAGTGACGTGAGAGTCGCTTGTCCAATCAGAGCCCTCCAAAATTACAATGGTGCATTGCTCGAGTATAGAATGCCTATATGCATCCCTGACGTGTTTTTTTTTTTTTCATTTTTAGAGCTTCCTGTCTTCCAGAAACATTCTGGTTCCTGAGCATGTATGCTTTCTTTGCCAACGAGGCCAGTTTACTCGACCCAAAACTAAAATTTTAAGATGTGGCCATGTTTTCCACCAATCGTGTATCGACAGGTGGTTGGCCAACAACAATAACTGCCCTGTCTGTGGTTGGGCTTACATAAGGATGGGACGGCATCGGAACAGGCGCAGAAGAAATAGAAGAGGCCCTCAATAAAAATCATAACTTACAATGAAACATGTTAAGACAAAATTAATTTGGACTGTATTGATTGGATATTGCATCTTTGTTTAAATTTAAAAATAAAAAAGTTATTTCTTTCTGGAGTTTCGGTTTTTTCTAATAATAGTGCTTTCTTTTATATTTTAGGTATATAAATAAAACGTTTAAAGGTATAAGCTTTTATTCATGCGAAACAATGAACGCAAAAGTTGAAAATTATTTTTCTGATTGCAATAAAATGTACGGTTCGAATAACAGCATGGGCGCCTTTACCTTCTAGGAATATTCCATTTGTTTAAGGAAATATACACAAAATATAAGGCGGCCACGCTTTTACTACAACCATGCATTTTATTGTAATAAGAAAAATTATTTTCAATTTTTGAGATCATTTTGACGAAATTATATGTAAACGTATTTTCTCATTTAAAGAGCATTTTGAATAAAAGCTTATACCTTAATTTTTTTTTTATTTATTTTATTTTCTACTTTTTAGTGACGGCTGTACCTTTTTAATATCAATTCAGTTGTCGTACAAGTTTTTCTCTAATTTTAATAATTTTTAAAAATGTTTTTCGCATAATTTACAACAATACTTTTCAATGTTGCGACGCATTTCAAACCATTTTTATTGTTTAAACAAATATTTAATTGTGTGTTTCTCTTTCATTGTTGAAAGATGAGGTAATATCCTAATACATTTTACTTTCATATTTTATTTCATGAAAACTTTTCTGCAGGAATGGCGCTAGAGTTTGCCCGACGGGTGTGGGGGCATTGTCTCCCCGACAGGGGGCACGACCTGATGTACGGGGGGACGAGTGTAATGAAAATTGTCTCAAATTTTCTCCAGATTATTATTTATCAACTACAGTTGAATACCCCTTACAAATATTTTATCCGACGGGATACAAAATTTTTCCCTGATGGGGGGGGGCGCACAGCATCCCCGACGGAGGGCGATGGACCCCCGGTCCCCGTCTAGCGCCACCCTTGCTTTTCTGGAATCTGTAAACCAAGCTCTCTGAGATATTACGTATATTAAGAAATATATCCATTAACCTGAATGAATTATGGTTGCTATCTTTTCATTCTTTTTTGGCATGTTTTAATCCAGCGACCATGCCGCTAGTCACAAAATGTGCTGCGTCATTTTAATGTTGAAATCAAATGCAGATTTTACAAGAGGAATAAGAAAGTGAAGACAGTGCCGACAACATGGAATGAGAGGTTACATGACATGGTCAGTTATTTGACTCCATTAGGAACATTTACGTAGACAATGAACAGAAGAGGTCCTAATAGAACATAGGTTAAATATCTATCAGAATTTGAAGTTTAAAATTACGTTGTTAAGAGAACCATGAATATAAAATGATGCAAGATTCAACTGAAATCATATTCCCGGCGATCAAACTGGTCGCCGACGGAGGCTAGTTTAAAGTACTAATTGGCAAAACCAGAGGACCAGTCCCCCAGTACCAACCACTGGACCGATGTCGATAATTTTTATTTTATATGGAAACGTATGACGTTTAGATATGTCATCAATGGTCTCCTGCCACCCACCATCTTCCATTTTCGAAATATATTGAAAAATAAAACATTGGAAGAGTCCCTCAGCCTCTACAAACTCCAATTCGCCACTTTATTTCACAAAGTTGCAAGCTACTAGCTATTAATATTACGGGCGAACAGTCGGTGGCCGAATGCGTCTAGTCCATGTGTTTAAAATAATTTGAAAAACCAAAGGACCAATCCCCAGCCCTAACCAATGGACCGATTTTGACAATTTTTATTTAAAGCTTATGACCCCTAGAAATGGCATCAAAGATTGCCTGTCTCATTACCCTCCCTTATATCTATAATATAAAGCAGAAAATACATGTATCTGTCGGTCGGTCACAAGAACTCCTCCTAAAAGGTGAACCGTAGCCACATGAAATTTGCATACGATATTCTGGAGCACATTTCTAGGTCAACGGTGCTATTTTCAACTTTCGGAGTTAATTTGTTCTTAAGATATTTAATTAAATAACGAAAATTAGCCGCTGTTAAGCCTAATGATTGGACGCTTTTTGCCAATAACTTTTGTAATATTTATTAAACGACAATTATTTCTACGCTATCTGAAAGAGAAGAAAATTATCTTTTTTATGATATTAATTCCATTGCGTTAAAGTTTTTTTCTGTGATTGTTATTTACGTTTAAAAATTGATTTTTAACTCAATTTCTAACAATACTTTTTATTATTATACAAATAAATTCAAGTCAATTTACTTTTTCACGCGGGCTTTTGTCAATGTTTTGTCACTCCAGCAGATATGCTTTTTGATCGAACACTGCGATTGCCATGTGATATCCTATTCGGACGACCGAGGGATGAGCCTTCCTCGCCGAATGAATACTTGAATAATTTAGAGGCACGTTTGGAAAGTGTACACTGTACATGTGTTTTCCAGAGAGCGAATTAAATTGAGTTTTACAGGGGTAAGTATGAGATGACCGACAGCAGCCACGTCTGGACCCCTGACCTTGGCGACCATCTTGGCGACTTTGCCGACGAAATATGGGATCTCAAAGGTGCTGGAATCTTCTCGATATCTCTATTAGCAGAGGAGATATGCTTGAATGTACTAGAAGATTCCATCTGACGTCACGGCCTGCCGCGGGAGACTATATAAGGAGAGCGCTTGGATGAGGGAGGGTTTGTTGATCGACTTGGATCGCCTTGGAGCGCGAACGTCTTTGAAGTTAGTCCGCAGTGCGAGCTAGGAAGCTGGTGAGCCGAGCACTATTGAAAGTGCAGTTTGTGGCAACAACGAGCATTGCGCTTTTTGCGCTTCCGCCGAAATGACTCCAACTACATATATGTAAGAAGCAAGGACAGAAGTCTCTCCCTCGCTCTGCACCTATCAACGAGCTGTTGACCAGATTTGTTACCTTAAGTTAATTTTGTTTTTAATCGCTTTATTTAAATAATGTTTGACAAAATAAAAGTTGTTTTCTTAACTTAAATGTTAACTTTCTTCGTATTCATCGAGTCTAGTTTAAATAATAGTGATGATGGTTAGATATTTAGATGCACCATGGTGAGTATTTGAATATTTTATTCGCCTCATCGGAACTTAATGACACTTGTTATGTTAGTGACCACCCTCGCTATATTGGGACCCGGACGCGATTACGTTCCCTTCTATCAAATTGGAACCCACTTTTATTGTATTGGAGGCGTGAAGTTTTCCTTGAAGTTGAGTCTCAACCTGAAGTCCACCTTGCTTTTGTTTTGATGTCGCATCCAGTTTTCTACAGTTTCAGTTTTCACCAGCTTTAGAACATTCATCAGAATAGTGGGTGAGTAAGCCACATTTTGACTGCTTTAGACTAGCATTATTCCTGGTTTCGCGATTTGACCGCTTGCTTTCCGTTCGCGTGTCTTGTGCGTTGGCCATTTCGCGTATTTAGCTTTAGTATTTTTAAAATTTAAACCTTCATCGTGGCACGTGTCGCTGTTCGCGCTCCGCCGTTCTGGGAAACCAACCCCGAGTTGTGGTTTATTCAATTGGAATCGCATTTTAAGCTTACTGGTATTTCTGCTGATGGGACGAAATTTCATACAGTAGTCACAGCTTTAGATTCGGAAGTTGTTTCGTGTATTGCGGATATTGTACTGAAGCCTCCTATCGACTCTATGTATGATGTTCTTAAATCTAGAATTTTAAGTCATTTCTCTCAATCTGAGAGTACAAAATTGCGGGTGCTCCTTCAAGACTTGCAGTTGGGCGATGGTAAACCATCTCGCTTGTTGCAGAAGATGAGGAATTTAGCCGCGGGAAATATAGTCGATGTGCTTAAGTCCATTTGGATGCAAAGACTTCCGACTTCGATCCAGCAAATTTTATCTGTTTCGAAACACAGTTTGGATGGTTTAGCACAGATTGCCGACAAAGTTAACGAGGTTTCGAGTTTTAGACCTGAGGTTAGCGCGGTTGTGTCTGAAAATTCAGAGCTTCAGTCACTTAGAGAAGTTGCTAATCTGCGTGCAGAGCTAAAGCGGATAACGCGGTTTAGATTTAGGCGAGAGCAGAGCAGTAAACGCGAAAGTTCGAATACCCGGGTTAGACGTTCATCGCATACTCGTACGGACAATTCTAACCTGCTTTGCACCGGCGATTTGCCAAAAAAGCCACTAAATGCGTGAAGCCATGTAGTTTTCAGGAAAACTGAATGGCTCAGCTGTTTTGATGACAGCAGACCGGGGCCTAGCTCATAGTCGCTTGTTTATTCACGATGAAAGCACGGGTTTTCGTTTCTTGATTGACAGCGCCGCAGCTGTAAGTTGTTTTCCTCGAAGGCTAACAAATTTTACTGTTCCGCAATACCTTGTCTTGTATGCTGCAAATGGTTCAATAATTAAGAGCTATGGTACCAAGGCATTAAACCTTGATTTGGGTTTGCGTAGGAAATTTTCCTGGACTTTCATTGTCGCGGACGTTTCGCGTCCAATTTTGGATAGTGACTTTTTGGAAAGATTTGGTCTGTTGGTAGATGTAAAAAACCGACGAGTGATTGATAATCTTACATACTTGAATTCCAGGGGAGTAAAAGCGCCTGGTCATTCTTTAGGATTGACGCTGATTTCTAATCAATCTCCTTATCACTCTATTTTGAGCAAGTTTCCTGAACTTTTAACTCCAGTGTCGGGTAACGTTGGTGGATCTCATAACGTTGAACACTGCATTGAGATCGAGGACCACCAGTTTTTCTAAAGCCAGGCGCTTAAGTCTTGAGAAACTTAAATTTTTAAGGAGGGAATTTCAGACTTTAATGGAACAAGGGAATATAAGGCCATCAAACAGTGCTTATGCTAGTCCCGTTCACTTTGTTAAAAAGCAAAATGGAGATTGGAGAATTTGCGGAGATTTCTGTCGATTAAATTCAATTACAATCTCTGATCACTATCCTCTTCCACACATACATGATTTTTCACATGGTTTAGCTGGGAAGACGATATTTAGCAAGATCGATCTAGTTAAAGCGTAACATCAGATTCCGATTAAAAGTTCTGATAGTCATAAGAATGCTGTTATAACTCCAATTGGTCTCTTTGAATACACATGTATGAATTTTGGGTTGAAAAACACAGCACAGTCGTTTCAAAGGTTCATTGATCAGGTTTTGCTGGGTCTTGATTCTTCTTATGCTTATTTAGAAGATATTCTAATAACTTCCGAAACTGAGGATCAACACAAATTAGACGTTGAGAAGGTTTTTCAGCGGCTCAAGGATTATGGTTTAAAAATAAACATTGGTAATGTGCATTTGGCCAGGAAACTCTACAGTTTTTGGGATTTCAAATTTCATCTAGCGGTGTTTCCCCCTTGCCAGATAAAGTATTAATCGAATATCCTTTACCTAAAACTGTTGATGAGTTGCGTAGATTTCTCGCTATGCTTAACTTTTACCACAGGTTTTTGAAAAATGCAGCAGGTGTGCAGGCTTGCCTACACGATTTGGTCGAGGGCAAAGCTAAAAAGGACAAAAGTGTAATCGCTTGGTCAGTTGAGACAACATTTCAGGTATGTAAGGATTTGTTAGTACAGACTACTATCCTAAATGTGACGCTCAACTATCATTGGTAACGGATGCTTCGGAAACTGCAATAGGGGCAGTTTTGCAGCAGCATGTCCATGGTAGTTCCGAACCCCTAGGTTTTTTTTCTAGGAAGTTAACTCCCGCAGAACGCAAATATAGCACGTATGATCGTGAACTGTTAGCAATATATTCTGCGATTAAGTTCTTTCGGCATTTTTTAGAAGGCCGTGATTTTGTAATGTTTACGGATCATAAACCGCTCACTTTCTCCTTCAACAAAACCACGAAAAGAATTCACCTAGGCAGATTCGTCATTTGGAATTCATTGGTCAATTTACTTCTGACATTTGTTACATAGCTGGCTCTTCTAATTTGGTAGCGGACACTTTTTCACGGATTTCGGTTTCCGGGATCTATTGATTTTAATGAAATGGCTACCACGCAGGATTCCGACGGCGAATTGCGATCACTTCTCGAAACTGGCACTGGTCTGAAATTTAAGCAGTTGAGCTTACCGTCATCATAACGATTTTTGTATTGTGACATTTCAACTGACAAGGTCAGATGTGTTCCAGTGTCATTCCGAAAGAAAGTCTTTGATTTATTACATGGCTTGTCACATCCTGGTGTAAAAGCTACGACTGAATTGAAAAAAAAACGCTTTGTATGGAGTTCAATGAATAAAGATATTCAGATATGGTGCAAATGTTGCGTGGCATGTCAGAATTCGAAAATTCAGAAGCACACTAAGGGGTCTATTCTGGTTACCCCGGTTGGGTTGGGTTCCACAAGTTAACAACGGCACCCAACCCAAACGGGGGGTACCAGAATAGACCCCTTAGTCACATACATATTCATGTGGCGGGACCTTTGCCCCAGTCTAATGGTAATAAATTTGTGCTAACTGTTATTGATAGATTTTGCAGGTGGCCTGAAGCCTTTCCGATGAGTGACCAGCTGGTGGAAACAGTTTCAAGGACTCTCTATGACGGTTGGACTGCACGATTTGGCGTTCCAGAAATAATAACAACGGACAGAGGCACTAATTTTGAGAGCAATCTTTTTCAGGCTCTGACCAAGTTCCTGGGATCCTCCAAGACTAGAACCACGGCTTTTCATCCGGTTGCCAATTTAGTTCTTTCAATTACAGCATTTTAAAGTTTTTATGCGACTTGAAAACAACGAACGTTTGGCGCAGTATGGCCAAATTGGCCCTTGTGCCATTAAAACCACACCAACCAACCAACCAACCATCCGGTTGCCAATGGAATTGTAGAGAGAATGCACAGACAGCTGAAGGCGTCTATTAAATGCCATGCTTCAAATGCATTGGTCTGAGGTATTATCCACTATTCTCCTCGGAATGCGCGCTTGCCTGAAGGATGACGTCGGAGTTTCACCGGCTGAATGGACCTTATGCATGTGGCGTCACATCCTCCGACACGTGACCTGCCGGAGGCAGCCATTGGTCAGTCTTAAACAGCTGACTCGGAACTGCTTTTATTTCCGAGTCGCTTATTGGCCGATCGTTTTGTTTATTCCTCCACGGCTGTTTTATTATACTCTCGAACCCAAACGGTGCATAAGGTCCATTGGTCTACGGACAGTGTCTTTGCCTTCCTGGTGAGTTTTTCAGGGACTCTGCTCCACCCAGACGCATGCTCACCGAAGCAGACCTTGTACGTAAGTTGCGTACATTTTGAAGAAAGCTCCGTGCTGTGAGCGCTTCGCACCCTTCATCCGATGACCATTCGTTTGAGCATCCAGATCTTCAGTCAGCATCGCATGTCTTCATTAGTCGTGAGACCATCAGGAGACCTTTAGAGCAGCTGTATCAAGGTCCATGTAAGGTCCTTCGGCGAAAGGAAGAATTCTTTTGCATCGAAATTAACGGTAAAGAAGCAACCTTTTCTATCGACCGGTTGAAACCAGCATATTTTCTTGTGGATCCATCAACCCCACATCCATCCTTTCCTGATCATCGAAGCAATCCTGTCTCTGATTCAGTTGTCACAAGATCCGGTAGAAGAGTACGCTTAAAAACCCCGTTTCAGGCTAGTTAATTTCATCCTCCGGACTGGAAGGGGGGACCCATGTGGCAGCAGCGAGCATTGTGCTTTTTGCGCTTCTGCCAAAATTACTCCAACTACATATATATAAGAAGCAAAGACAGAAGACTCTCTCGAAATATTTGATCTCAAAGGTGCTGGAATCTTCTCGATATCTCTATTAGCAGAGGAGATATGCTTGAATGTACTAGAAGATTCCATGTGACGTCACGGCCTGCCGCAGGAGACTATATAAGGAGAGCGCTTGGGTGACGGAGGGCATAATGATCGACTGGGATCGCCTTGGAGCGCGAACGCCTTTGGAGTTCGTCCGCAGTGCGAGCTAGGAAGCTGGTGAGCTGAGCACTATTAAAAGTGCAGTTCGTGGCAACAGCGAGCTTTGCTCTTTTTGCGCTTGCGCCGAAATGACTCCAGCTACATATATATAAGAAGCAAGGACAGAAGTCTCTCCCTCGCTCTGCACCTATCAACGAGCTGTTGACCAGATTTGTTACCTTGAGTTAATTTTGTTTTTAATCGCTTTATTAAAATAATGTTTGACAAAATAAAAGTTTTTTTTCTTGACTTAAATGTTAACTTTTTTCATATTCATCGAGTCTAGTTTAAATAATAGTGATGGATGGTTAGATATTTAGATGTACCATGGTGAGTGCTTGAATCTTTTATTCGCCTCATCGGAACTTAATGACACTTGTTATGTTAGTGACCACACTCGCTATAAGTTATTGTCGTTACTAGTTATTTGCTGACTGTTTGTGTTGTTAGATAACAAATTGCTGAACTGTTATAACCTGTGAATTGTTGTCTGTTTACCTTGGTAATCTGTGCAAGAACTATTGTTTCCTGTACCTGTGCTACGTGTTTTCCTGCATATTTGTGAATAAACCTTCATTCTCCATTATCCTGCGTGTTGGACTGTTTACACCATACACCCACAGTAAGACTTTTGCAGCAATAGTCTATGAAAGCAGAAAAACACAAAATTAAAGTCTTCCTATAAAACCTTTCCTAAAAATAAGTCTAAATAAGTCTTCCTAAAAATAAAATCTTCCTATTTTTTTCATCACAAGAAAAGAATCGTGTTACATCCATTACTCTAACACTCATCTATGATTATTATTCAAATCATCATTGCAAATATCATTTTCATTTAAATTCAGATCATCATTGCATAAATTATCGCTGTCATTGTTAGAGTTTTGACAATTACTGTCACAAGAACAAAATTCAGAGCATAAAGAATTTTTAAATTTGCAAGTACATTTTTTTTATGAACATGCAGTTTTAACACATGCACAAGAGATATGTTTTTGCAAAAAATCTGGTGCAATAGGCATAGTACTCCATGGATGGGTTATATGCGATAACAATATTTCCACTGCAGAAATATTGTTATCGCATATAACCCATCCATGTGCAGATGGGATAGGAGCATTGATATAGTTCTCTAAACACCTATGATGGATATTAGCTTGGTAGTTACTTCTTTTTATATGTAACAGTAATGAATCAAAGTTTGGTGGCAATGTTACATCAATTCTAAATTTTAATTTGAATATCTTGCGCCTCACATCATTAATCTGGTCAGTACTTGGGTAACGATATAAATCGCAAACAAAAGCTTCAAGATTATTTATCAAAGAAGTTGTTAATTCCCAGGAAGAACCAAGATCCTGAAACCCTTTGTTATAAATACGATTGGATTGCATAATTTTTAAAGGTTTAATTTTCCCTTGCCTTTGAAAGCACTACAAGTATCGCAACCACTAAAAATATTCAGACCTACAAGAACCGAGCAAAAATCACTACCCAATATTTGGACTTTATATGTGTAATATTTTTTATTTGAAAAGAATGATTAGTGCCCATTTTTAAATATAAATCAACGGAGAATTTGTCACTCACTACTAATTAAAGTATAAACACATCTGCATCCAGACTTTTAATTAAAACTGCAGGAGAAGATTTTGATGCATAATAAGCATGTAAAAGGAGCCTAGTGTCAGCTTCTTCATGGTCATTCATTAACTCTGGAATTTCTTTGGCTGGAATTTCTTCGTGGTCATTCATTAATTCTGGAATTTCTTTGACTGGAATTTCTTCATGGTCATTCATTAATTCTGAAATTTCTTTGACAATAATATTTTCATCTTTAGGTATTATTGAGTGACAAACTTTACCATGTGAAAAATATATCGCCACAGTTTTGAAACTGGCAGGTTCATTAGTGATCCACTGTTCATAAATGAAATTTAGCAAAGCTTCTTTATTGCGTCCATTTGCGAGGAATTTTTTTAACTCTTTTAGTATCTTCTGATGTGCATTATTGATACGTATTACGACTTCACTTCCATCACTTCTACGTTCTCTCTCACTATTTTTTATACTTATGATAGGATACGTGTCAGTGACAAAATGGACAGTTTTGCACTTATATTTTTTTACAAACACTGATAAGGGATACCAGAAGATTAAAAGCTAGCTCTCCAAATGTAGCTGGTATATTTTTCATTTGCTGAAATGCCGCCATTCCATCAAAAATTATACTGCTATCGCTTGGCAAATTATTTATAGTGATATCTGCGAGTCCTAATATTCCACTACTCAAGATTGACTTGCTATTTTTCACAAGTGATCCATCAGTGTTAGCTATGGCTGGTGGAAACATATTTAAATTATAATTCATAATTATTTTCATATCTAAAGTTGTTGACTGTCCCAGAACAATTATGCGTGCTAATAAGTCTGTGGCATTTTTGAAAATTTTCTGCCTAACTTGTTCTTCAGAAACAGTTTTTTTGCCAATACTGGAAAATGGCAAAAGTTTTTGTTTATTTATTGGCGAATATATATCTAAACTATTGCCTTCTAGAAGACGTTCTTTGCAATACTTCTCATATGCATCTTCTCCTAAAATTTTAGCTCTGGTGAGATCAAATCATACAGCATCAGTGGCATATGCTCCACTAGAAATGTTAACTAACATATCTTCCCTCGATGTAAAAGGGTTTATCATGGAGGTGATTGTGCTCACAACAATGTTTATCATATCTTCAAATTTCTGGATTTCAGCTGAATTAATGTCTTTCTTAATACAGTCGGACCTCTGTTTAACGAAGTCGCTAAATCCCAAAAAAAAGTTCGTTATATGGAAAATTCGTTAGATAGAGATTCACCTTTTAAAATACTTTAAACTACACAAAACAGATTTAAAATTCATAAACACTAAACATTATTAAAAAAGTAATTAATCACACCTTTATTTTGTAAATTAATATCTATTTGTTTTACATATTTTACCCATCAAAAAGAAATCTGCAAGGAAAACAAGTATAAAACAAAACATTGTCCGGGAATACACTGTATTTTCAATTTTAAAAAAATAATTTTATATTAAAATTAATGAATTTTAATGACATTATCGCATTTACTTCAACAAGTAATTTTAATCATACATTACCACTTGCGTCCTTAAATTTATTTACTAATAAAGTTCGAGGACACGGGACAGCTCCATTGAGAGTGAAAGGGGGATATTGAAAGTTTTTTTAGTGAAGTGGACAGTGTGTATGTCGGGGGGGGGGGTTAAAGGTTACACCTACTGGATGAAATTAAATGAATGACTGCGATTTTACTGCTCTCGATGAGTTAGGAGACTGGCAAATCCAGTTCAAGGTCATTGATCACCACAAAATATGTTAAAAGAAAGAATAAGTTTGAAATATTCAGAAATATTTTGAGAAATAGGGAGAAAAAAAATATTGGATCGCAGGAAAAAGTTCGTTAAATAGAGAATGCACTTCGTTATTTGGAGGTTATTTTACGAAGAAAATCGCAAAATGTTCTTGGTTCTAAGGAAAAGTTCGCAAAATAGAGAAATTCGCAATATAGAGGTTCGTTAAATAGAGGTCCGACTGTATATTCTTTTGCTTTACCAGAAAGCTGTTCACACGATAGACAAATGTGAGCTCGTAAATGATGAGAAAGCATCCATCTGTGTACAGCAGCTGGGTTTCTGCTAAAACCTTTCAACCCACGTTTTGTATTGGAGTCGAGATTTGCTGTTTGTTCAATGACTTGGTCCATAGCAATTCCGCAAAAGCCATAATTTTTTTTGCCTTTGAACCACAAAATTACCAGCACTCAATTCACTATATACAAGAGGATGAGTCTTAGGTAAATTCAGCATCTCAAGTAAATAAATGGGCAAGTATCGAGCATAGTTGACATGATCATAACTAAAAGACCAATGAATTATTTCTTCAATAACAGTAAGGTGTAAATCCCAATCAGCAGTTCTTGTTGCCCGCAGAAATCTTAATAATGAGCCAACTATTTCCAAATAAGATATCCAAAATGCAAATGTGACGTTAATTTCACAATTTTTTGCAACAAATTTATTAAAATTTTCAAAAATTAACAAAAAATCTACAGGGAGATCATTTATTTTCAAAATTCCTTGATTGTAGTTTCGATATAAACGCAAAGACATTTCTAAGCAATGAAGGAGTTCTTCAGTCGATATGGAATCTAAAAATTCAGCCCATACGCAAGTAAAAAAGTCAGCAAAAAACCTTTAAAAAACGTTCAGGAAATTTGCAGGTATTTGGGACAAAAAAAAACCTGGATCTTCCCTTCATATTTCTGTCCGAAATACCTGCGATTTTCCTGAAGGTTTTTGATGACTTTTTTTTAGATGGAAAAAAACAAACCTGCATCTTACCTGCATGCTTTTATGCAAAATACCTGCAGATAGGAAAAACCTGTATCTACAGTTAAGTTTTCCCCCTTTTTTATCCCCTTTCGTCTGACGTGATAATAGAGATTTGCATCGTGTCTCGAGTTATCTGGAGTGTCAACTAATTAGGAATCATAATTAATCAAGGCTTAACTAATAATTTAAATTAATTTAATGAACAAATTTTTAATTCAGCTTATTTATACGACGAAACTTCAAATTCCTCCGAATCGGGAGATCGAACCCGTTTCCTAGAGTTGGCAGGCAAGCGCGCTATTACCTATACCCGATAGGACTTCGGAATGGTGGTGTCAAATAATCTATTTAAGTTTTAACTTCACCCACTAGGAACGCCATCTAGTGGTATAAAAATCAACTATTGCCAGAATACGTAATACGTTTTAAAATTAGCTTATATGAGTGACAACAGGCTACTGCTACATGTCTAAACAATTAGACCATGGACAAGCGATTGAAAATTATTTCCGAAAAGTTTCTTTCTTTAATATTTTTATAATGCTTAATATGTTTTTAATATTTATTATAATGTTTAACATGATATTTCACGCGTAAATATTTTTTCCGTTTATTTCTTTATTTTAAACAAAAAAGTTTTTTTTTAATTTGTCAGTTTTCCTACGAAATGATATATATATATATATATATTTATTTGACTTCAAAAATAATCTTTTTTAAATATTTTTTCTATTCAAAAGTAAATCAAGATTTGCATTCCACTGAAAAGAAGAATTTATTATGTTTATTACAGATTAAAATTTCTTATCATCGTGTTTCATATGGAAAATGCTTGATTCTGAATCGCATGAAATTAAGTTTTTTTCGCAAAATTTTAAAAGTTACATTTTTCTTGAAATATATCTTTTTTATATATTAAACCCTCTCCCCTTCCCTCTTCTCTCTATCCAGTCCTACTTCATGATGTTTGAATCCGAGTTAAATACCATATTATATAAAACTGTATGAAACCCAAATAACATTTTTAAAAACATTCAGATTTCATGCATCAAAACAAATTTTCATTTTTCTTCAAAATACCTGAAGTAAAAGCTGCTTTAAAAAAATCTGTTAAGTCATTGAAGGTAAGTTGAAGTCTATAAATTTGTTGAAAAAAGCCTGTATAAAACCTTAAAAAAATCTGTACATTTCTCGAAGGAAACCTGCAGTTTTTATTTTCCTTTAAAATACCTGTAGAAACCTTCAAAATACCTGTAAGATCTCATTTTTTTAAAGGTTTTTTGCTGATTTTTTTACTTGGGAATAGTCTACTTATCGCTTCAAACATAATTTTATGGCATCGTATACTACGATTATAATATTTCCCACTCAACACTCCATTAATTGAACCCTCTGCAATTCCAATTCTCTATTAGTTAGGGGGTTAGAAAAGTTGAAATTTTAACTATTTTTAACACTTTATTTTAAATTGGTATATAAAATAGAAATTAAATTTAAATGCTAATAAATAGTGGTTCAGTTTCTTAAACAGACTGTTTTGATTACTTAGATAGTCAAAAAATTGTGTTTATAATATCATTTAATCAAGCGCGCAAGGTGATTATCTCATTTTTTCTCCAAATATTATACCCATATTTATTACTCTCTAAAATATTATATAAATTAAATAAATAATATATAAAATATTATATAAAATAAAAATGGAATTCTGCAATGAATTCCAGATTCCACTAAAGTATTATATAGCCCAGCATCTTTAAGGGGACATACGACTCTCAAACCCCGAAAAAAATGGGGGGGGGACAGTCAAATTCGATACATTATATCTCTGAAACAAAGCAATTCAAAAACTCACTTTCTTTCCTAGAAAAATATCTGTTCTTTCTCTTATAGTACACACATTTTGAAACCTTTATATTGGTATGTATTTATTTTAGAGAGTAATAAATATGGGTATAATATTTGTGGAGAAAAAATAAGATGATCACCTTGCGCGCATGATTACGGGTAAACTGTTAGTATAAACACAATATTTTGGGTATCTAAGTAATCAAAACAGTCTGTTTAAGAAACTGAACCACGATTTATTAGTATTTAAATTTAATTTCTATTTTATATACCAATTTAAAATAAAGTGTTAAAAATAGTTAAAATTTCAACTTTTCTAACCCCCCACAGAAACTTCTTCGGAGAAAATGTGTACAAAAATTGTGATTCAATTTGTAGAACATAGCGCATTACATATTCAGTAAAAATTTTATGTAAAAATATTCAATAGTTCTTGAGATATTCTGCGCGCAATATAAAAAAAAAACACATTTTGAGATACATCGCTTTAAAGATATGGCCATTTTCAATGTTTACGTGGAACAGCTGATGCATTTTCCTTCATAACATTCATAATTATGGAAATTTTTTAACGCGGATTGTTTTAAATTGTTCAGAAAAGACTGGGAATAATATATATTTTTTTCATAAAATAGAAAATTTTCGAGGTTTAACAGGCGTATGTCTCCTTAAAGCGTTTGCCTATAACTGCGAGGAAGGACATGGATACATGGAATTCACCCAATCGTATTACAAGAGGTGTTTTATATTTTTCAGAAAAGACATTGAATATATAGCTTGATCAAAGACCAACACTGGTTCTTTTATATCCAATTTCTTGCATAAATCTAAACTTTTCATTAGGATCGCATTTATTGTCGAGAATTCTGTTGGATTAGCTTCCAACACAGGAAGATGTCTAATTTTAGTTACATTTGGAATATTCTCACGTTCTAACATGCAATTAAATCCAATCCATCCTGGGAGGGGTTCTTTATCTTTTGCTGGAAGTTTAGCAACAATATAGGCTGCATCTATAAGTTTTGCTTTAGACAATTTCTAGCTTTTTTTTGTCACATGTTGTAATTTCTGGAACTTCAGGATTACACCGCTGTCCAATAAAATAATCTATACTTATAAAAGGCAATGTTTGTGTGCGTATGTGTGTGTGTGTGTGTGTGTGTGTGTGCGCGCGATGTCCAGACGAATCTATCGCACTCACAGCCATGAAATTTGGCACACGGGTTGTCGTACACTAATTTCTCAATAGAATGGTTTCGAATAAATGTACGACAAAACTAGATAGACCATCGGAAAGAGCAAGCAATTTCCGTTCTAATGAAGTTAGTTTTGAATTTCTAACGTAATTTACTGAATTTTGAGAATTTTTTAAAAATAGTCAGTTTTGCCATCTAAATGTTAGTTTTGTTTTTAAATTTGTTGCATCCGACTTTCTAATAACACTATTATTTTCAATTTTTTTCAGCTTATAACTAGAACGGTTCTGTCAGATTTAAAACAAGAACGGTTAAAATATCTTTTCAAGTTCTTTTTAAATTAATTTTTTTCTGGGCAGTTGAGAGTTATTTTTATGGAGAGAGTTCCTCGCGCGGCACTTCTTCGGAAGGCAGATAGCTATGTGATTGGTTGAAGGGAGGTGACGTCATAACCTTGAATTGAATGACTGATTATTATTTTCCGCAGTATCTTAACGTATTTATTCATCTCGCATACTTAGCTTGCAGTATAATAATTTTCACGTTGCAATTTTTTATTATTGTTTATCGCGAAAAAAAAATAAGCGGGAAAATCAATAATCCGTATCTTTTGTTTTTATTTTGTTTTCAAAACTTTTTCATGTCATTGTGGGCGTTTTTTTTTTTTCCATTTTGTTGAAGTCCTGATTCCACGGGCAACGCCGTGCGCGTACTGCTAGTTAGGTATATGATTCACTGGTGGATCTATTTTCCTCTTCTTTGATTTTTGGCCAATTTTCAAATATACAGTGCACTCCCGATTATCCGGGTTAATCACCTGGAGGGATCGCACGGACAATAGAAAAACACGGATAATCCGAAAACTCCATTTTATTAAAGAAAAACAACATCAGTACAAAAATATAAAAATTACTTACATTTGCATGTTGTCAAACTAGAAATTTTCCTTTTAACATTTACTGCTTAAAAAATCTGTAATGCGTCTTTGCTTCTGCTCTTTGTTCATCTCTTGTCGTATATCGACACATATTTTACGAACCGCAGCAATGTCACCGTAATCAAATCCTCTTTGTCTCTTATAATCTAACAACGTTTCCACAGATTGTAGAGCAACAGAATGAGAAATTGTATTTCCCTCCTTTAGCACATCTTCTACATCAGTACGAGCTGATTCTCCATTATCAAGTTCTTGAAGGTTTTCTCATTTTTGTTTAACATTTAAAACGTTTCGTTTTCGTTTCGAACCACTCATTTTTACCAGTAAAAAAATTCACGCTACTAACAAGACGCAAAAACTAAAGGAACACGTGAAAGAGGACGGAGAAGTTAAAGAATGACGTGTCAGGTAGAAGCGTGTTCGTACGAGAATGAGCTAGCTGGAAGTGAATGATTCATTTCTCAGAAAATTAGGCGTTCAACTGGGAGAGATCGCACGTGGGGGAAAAAAGAAAAAAATCTATTCTTTAGCCTCCGCCGCCACGGCTCACTAGTTTCACGGAATGAATCTCTCGATCGAACATCAACATCGATGCTACATGCATGATAAACGTGAAAATTTTTCTCTTTAACTTTTTTTGTGAGTCCGGAATGAGCACGGATAAGAGAGAGTATACTGTATATTATTGTCTAAATAAATCACTGGGCATTTTGGAATGTACAATTATTCCACTGGTACTGTGTGTAGTGCTATGGCCAGTGACATTTTTTTCTCAAAGATCAATATTGTCCCAGACAAAAGTAGCAAATTTGCTGGATATTATGCGAAGAAGAAGGCAATCTACACAGTTCAATTGCATCTCAGCAAGTTCAGTATCATATTCAAGAACAGCTGAGTGAGAAATGCTGTGGCCTAATCCGTTTAAAATGTTTATAATGCGAGCTGATCCAGTTGCATGTCTCACAGCAATGGCTAATGATAAATGTTTTGGGGTCTGTTTTCGACCTGCAGACGATATATATATTAAATCCTGGGCAACTGAGAAAAGCTTACGTTTTATATTTTTGAAGTGTTAGCAAATGTATCTGTTACCAATTCATCAGTTTCTCCGACAGACCATGCTAAAAAGTTAAATGATAAAGATGGAATCATTTTTTCGATATTCGCTTCATTGAAATCTTCAGCAGTTGGTGGCCATTTACGTTGAAGTACTGGAGAATTTCTCAAAATATTGCTTAAAATGAAAGCAGCTTTATAAAGGATTTGCCTTCGATTCACTGTCGTAATTGGCTGGAAATTCTGTTGGCAGTGCAGTGGTTTCTTCTTCGCTTTCAACTGCACCTGTTTCAGTGGCGGAAGAATTAAAATTATGTTCAATCAAGACAGGTTGATCAGGGATTAAATGACATAAGACAAGTTCTAAGAGATTCTTTTGCTTGGACTTCACAAACACAATTTGCGGAAATCTCTTTGCAGACATATTTTTAGTTGACGATTGGAAACTTTGAATGTTTGTGTGGAATTTAGATTATGTAAAGTTGCATGGAATATTTCAGATAGTTTTTCCATTGAGAGAATTTAAGAGTTTTTTACTATTTTCTGATTCACTATGTCACAAAGCACAGAATAAGATGCTGAACATGGGGATTTCGGTTGAGTACATTCAGATTTTTCTTTTGTGTATGTTTTATAACAACTTTTATGATATTTCACTTCTTTGGCGAAACAATCAATGTCCTGTATTTTGCAAAGTAGTTTTTCATCTCCTTTTTAATGGCACTATCTATTAATGCCCTACTTGCTGTGAAAGTCTGGCATAATGTAAGCTTTTCTTTCTTTTCTTTTTGAAAAATACTTTTCAAAAATGAACTTTTCTCTCGAGCAAATGACACAGATAGGAGGGAAGATACCTGTAAGATGCACGATATTGCTTTTGATCGTTTTGGACGAATTACGGTTGTATTGACATCAACCGGATTAATATCTTCCATTGTTTTCATAGCTTTTGAATTTTTGTTTTGACCGTAAATCGCATGTAGCATTTCCTGTGATATGCATAGTTATTGTCCATTTTCTAAGCTACCATCATCTCCGAAACTATTTGAAATACTCAAATAATCAGCTATTTCTTTTACTTTTCCATATCAAGAAACAACCATTCTTGCATGCACTGCCTTATTTTTTCAAAACTTTTAGTTGATAAGGATACTAAATTGTAATTTAAACCCTCAATGAGATGGATGCAACAAACTTGAGCGGCGCTAGCACTCATGTCAAATGAGCGTTATTATGGTCGAAAATTACTAAATAAAAAATTGCTTGTCTATATTAAATGGTTTAAGCTGAATAATCCTGGTTTTTCTTCATACTACGCATTCATATAATGATAAATTAAAAAGTAATTTTAAAAGGAATCAACTCCGCGAACTATTATCATTTGTAACGAGTTAGGATTTCATTTGATTGAGGTGTTTTTGGGATTTTCAGCAACAAAGGCTATTATCCCCTATTCATTCCAAAGTTCTTTTCAATCCGTAATCAAAAAAGAGATGAAAATTGCCATCAAAAGACGGGCTAAAGTATTGCCGATCTGATTCGGTCAAGAGAAAGAAAAAATGGCACCCTCCTAGAAAGGCCTCCATATTCTTTTTTTCTGCGAGCCAGGATATCAAACGTTTAAAGGTAAACAAACAAATGGCGATAATAACACAAATATTAACTATATGAACATCAAATTAATATTTTTAATGATATAAAATAAAAAAATAGAATACTGTGATTAAAAAAATGTTTGTTAAATTTTGAACTGAATTTCGACTGCGCCATCTAGTAGCGGTTCTACGAATGGCTGCAAACAGGAATAAAAATATTGTTCTCTATATAATTGTTATTTTATAAATAATGTGCACATTTAAGTGTGGGAACATTAAGATTTCAGATGAAATTCAGTAATTAGAAAAGTTTAATAAAAAAATTATGTAGTCTCAAAAGATGGGAAACGGAGTTGCACGATGTTGATGTTCGTCCCACAGACTATGGTGGAAACCTTTATATTTCGTAGCGGCGAAAGTATCTAATTGAAACGGGTCGGAAAGCATTTTATCCCAGATGCTTCTAATAAATTTTGGTTCATTTTGAGCCCATCTTTTCTAACTGAAGATTCAAATGGAACATTGGCCTAAGGAAGTACTACTTGGAGAAAGCAATTGAAGTTGATTCCTCTTAAACGCGGGTTAATGGTAATTTTCCAAACATTCTGCATTATTTTACACCTTTTCAATACTAATTTTCGATAAAACGTGGAATCTTCGCAAATATTTCAGCTTTGGCCATCATGATACTAGATGTATACCTTTAATGGAATTGTCGGATTTTAAGGTCGGGAAAAAATTTTCTCCTATGTGTTCTCTCCTCATACAAATCGAGCACTCTAATAAATGTATACCTTTAATGGAATTATCAGATTTTAAGGTCGGGAAAACATTTTCTCCTACGTGTTCTCTCCTCATACAGATCGAGCACTCTAATAAATGTATACCTTTAATGGAATTGTCAGATTTTAAGGACGGGAAAACATTTTCTCCTACGTGTTCTCTCATCATACAGATCGATTTGCGGATTTGTAAACACAAGAAATCTGAGATGAAATACGTTTCGGTGTCTACTGAATTGTGAAGAATGCGTTCGTCTATAATTTTCGAAGTTGAATGCCCTCTCCACATGAAAGAGAAACCAGAAGGAAAATATTTCTTAAGAAATGGTGTTTAAAAGGAAGAAATAAAGGAAATGATGCTGGCCAACAGAGATGGTCGTCCGTTCAATTTATTCTTCGATAAGGATAATTTGTGTATAAGATCTCGAACTGATGTATTGAAAGTTGGAAGAATGTTTAATCCTCCTCAGACATTTTACAGAAGTTAACCTTGTGCCCCGAAGTCTAGAGCATTCCTCTTTTTCATCCCCTTGTGCTAGAAAACAAAGAGAAACTTGTTTGTGTTGATGGGACTCTGAGCTTTATCCTGGAATATTCACACCACGCGATAAATCTCGAGAACTCTCATTATTGTTTGTCTCCTATAAAGAATGGTTTTAGTCTCTCTGTGAGTATGTAAAATTGCTTTCAGAATCTCTTGAAAGGAACGGAGTGGCTCATAATTGCATATTTCATTTCTCTCATTTATATTTTAAGAGCCAGTTTTTTTAAGAATCAGGCAGGCTTGGATAGTTGACATTTTTGATTTTATTGAAATTTTCAGGATATTTTTATTTTTGCAAAAAAAATCCTATATTTTTGGGGTCCAAAATTGAAGATCGTCCCTTATTTTAAGAAAAACATACCATTTTACGTAATGCAATACTTTTAATGCCAAGAGTGAACCATGGCATTGGTAATTGTTTTGTGTTCTTCTACTTCCGCACTGACTGTTAGGACATAAAGACTTATGGTTGACTTTTGGCACCAAGGTCAAAGGTCATTCAAAATTCGAAGAAAAAAGGCTTATATCTAAAAGTCTGACCGTCAAGATCTTCTTTTGCCAACAATGAACCACAAAGGTATATATTTCAGAGAATACATACTAATGAGAAATACCGAAAAAGAGCAAGACATGTGTGGTTGACTTTTGGAGTACAGAAATATTTGACCTTAAAATTGCGAAAAACACAAAAATGTATGATTTTAAAGGTCATTCACTGCTTGTGCCAACAATGACCAGGTATTAAATTAGCTGGAAAAGAAGCCTTAAGTATAGTAGAAACAAAATTAATTCACAGATCTATGGTAACTTTTTCAAGTTTTATATAATGCGGCTCTATACTTTGTGCTGAACATGTGTTTTGTGACACTTGTTAAAAAGCATCGATTGCTTTTATTTCAATATTTATTGCTATTTTATGTAAAAAATATTACATTAAAATTTATTTAACTAACTGAATTGTTGTCTGAACAATTAGAACAAATTGAAAACTGAGTTCTGCAAATACTCATCGAATACCAAGAAGTCCTTATTTCCATATTTCCAAACGATTCTTCTTGTGGCATTTATAAGCAATAATTATTTGATCATTGTGCATAGTAAATGGGTTATTTCCATATAGTTGTACAGATCCATAGAAAATGAATTTAATGTTCACCTTTTCTTTTTCATCTCTTTTTGGCCAGCGGAAATTACCCGCGCTTTTTTCTAGGAACTTCATAAGTATGTCTTCACCTTCAGTCTTTTTTATTTTACCAATATAAAACAATTCCTGTTCATAGGAACCAGCAAAATACAAATGCTCCTGAACTGCTCTTTGAAGTTTAATTTTGATGTCTTGAATGGAATCACTTCGGCTTTATTGTTGAGTTATTTTGTGTGATTCATAGCTGTCTAAAGTATTGTCTGTAGAGATTATATAGTTTTTTCATCATATAATACTTTTTATTCTTTTTGGTGTGATTGGAGAAATATTTAAACTTCTCTTCTTCCCTTTGTCATCCTTTTCTTGTTTATATCCAACTAACTGGAGTTGCACATCACGGATCGGCTCAGGGGTTGTAAGCAAGTTCTGCACTTCTTGTTGTTCTAGTTCCTGTAAAGAAGGGAAAGTAATGTATATATAACTCATATCTGATATAAAATTATAAATTAATGTATACTGCTATACAGAATTTATAATGGTAAAGTAATATACTGTAAATAATAATAATAATATAGATATGAACTTAAAAGTTTCCTTACTTGTTCAGTAATGTCATTTAAATCTTCATTAATGATATCAACATGTTCCACACCTGGAATTGGTGGTTTGAATGTACCACCTTTATGCAGAGCTGACATCCTGCTGAAGAGACCTCTGATTTGTGAAGAAGTCATGTACTTAAAAGGTTGAAATCATTTTCTTCCCGTATGATCTATCTGTTGTCTCATTTCCTTCACTGTATTTTCTGGTGAGGATTTTACACCATATTTTTCTCCTTTCATAAAGATGGCATAAATACATACTTCTTCTTTGTAAGAGAAACGTTATTTTTCTATTTGGAAGTGCCCAGCCTCTTCTAAACACATTCAGAATTGTAGTATTATTTGAGAGGTTTTTAGGCTCATTTGCTGCAATGGGAAATCTGCCAGTGGATGCTTTAAGTTTTTCAGTATAACTAAAGCGTTCTTTGTCCAAGGTGCTGTGCTGTGAAGTTATGCATATATAACAAAAAGGATCGTATAGTGGTATTTAAGTTAAAACTGATTACTTTATTTCCTTCCCTTTTTTTTGACAAACTATAAAAATGTATTAATTATAATTGCATATTAGACTTAAAACTATCAGATTATTTACTTCACAATAACACCAAGGTCAACATATATATGTGTATATATATATATATATATATATTTATCTTACCAGGCCAGTTCCTTACTCAATTTGCTCTAGGCTAAATAAATGCACACAGACTAAATGAGCTATAATAATTTATGTTTATTAACATGCCTAGATTAATACTTTCAATGGAAATTATAGTCGATCGACTTCTTTACTCACAAATCTAATTGATTAAACACGTTTGATTTGCTTAGACATAACAAAAACAGTTACATAAAAAAATGTATGTTCATAATATGATACGGCTACATGTGATAAACCAAAAAACTGATTCACTAGATTTTGTCCTTTTGCCTTACAGCAGCCAGAGTTCCACTTATTATTTCTTTACGCGTCTCAATAATCCCGTGTTTGAACATGCCTCAGCAAGAGGTCGGCTTTCCTTTTTATCCTTTCAAAATTGACAAAGAAATTTAAATCTACACTCCGCTGTCTTTAAAACCTTCAGCTTTCTAATGTCCATAGGTACCAAAGAGAAACAATAAAAATTCAAAAAAGGTAATTAACACTGTGGCTCTGCAGCAGCCTCTGAGGTAGCACCTTCTGGCAGGGGACATCATCTCATCGACACCTGGAATGCAACGGATCCACTATCGCAGCGTCATCTCCCGACGAAAAAAAATCCTCCTCGCAGGGGACATTCAACTCCCGACCTCTCCAAGAGTCCCGTTCACCTCCTTCGATGATGTCCAGCCCCCGCAAAAAAAATCACTCCGTCTGTCCTTCCCCTCCAACCAAAAGGCCCGCTTTCCTACGTCACAGGCAGCTACGTCACTTCCCTCTCGAACGTTCTCCAAAGTTCAGGACCAGATATTTCGTCACCTCACAGCAAAATTTCGTCATCCACTCGTATTTTCACTGCCGCGTGACTCAGCATTTTTTGACCGGGGCCATGCTTCGCGGAGAAACGAAGATCCACTGGAGCAGGGGAAAGGGAAAAGGAACACATTTCATCTCCCCTGCTTTTTCATCTCTTGGCATAAACAAATTCTCATTTCACACACCCAGGAATTTAAGACAATTTAGTCACTATTTAAATAAAGCATAAAATGACAAAAATAGAATTATTTTTTAAAAAAATCTTTTAAGCGATAAGATATTCAAATGTTAGATAAAAGAACAGACTTTGAGTGTTTTGATTAAACGCATTTTGAAGAAGGAAAAATAATTGAAGTTAATAATTAAAAATTTAGTTTTTAATTTAATTTAAATGTTGTGGGACAACACAATAGCTGCTGATCTTGGTAAAGATATGATTCCCAGCAGTTAAATGCTTCTCTAGGGAAGCAACATCATCAACAAACAAGTAAACAGAATTGATAATGCTTTGTTGCAACAAAAATATTTTAGCTGTTAAATAATTTACTTTAGACAAGCCCATTCCTTATGTTACACAGATAGTATTGTATAATATAAAGGAGGTATAATATGAAGAATAATATTGTATAATGTAAAGGAGGAGTTCAAAAGGAGGTATTGTCATACAATGAGTATTTGCAGTACTCAATTTTCAATTTGCTCTGATTGTATATTATGTTCAGAGAGAAATTTAGTTAGCTAAATAAATTTTAATGTAATATTTTTACATAAAATAGTAATAAATATTGAAATAAAAGCAATCGTTTTTTTTTAACAAATGCCACAAAACACATGTTCAACACAAAGTATAGAGCCGCATTATATAAAACTTGAAAAAGTTACCATAGATCGGTGAATTGATTTTGTTTCTGCTATACTTAAGGCTTCTTTTTCAGCTAATTTCATACCTGGTCACTCTTGGCACAAGCAGTGAATTACATCTAAAATCATGCTATTTTGTGTTTTTCGCAATTTTAAGGTCAAATATTTCTGCACTCCAAAAGTCAACCACACATGTCTGTCCACACATGCTCTTTTTCGGTATTTCTCATTAGTATGTATTCTCTGAAATATATACCTTTGTGGTTCACTGTTGGAAAGAGAAGATTTTGACGGTCAAAGTTTCAGAAAAAATCCTTTTTTCGTCGAATTTTGAATGACCTTTGGCCTTGATGCCGAAAGTCAACCATAGGTCTTTATGTCCTAACAGTCAGTTTGGAAGCAGAAGAACACAAAATGTATAATAACCAATGCCATGGTTCACTCTTGGCACAAAAAGTATTGCCTTATGTAAAATGGTATGTTTTTCTTAAAATAATGGACGATCTTTAATTTTCGACCCCCAAAACTATAGGATTGATTTTTTTTTGCAAAAATAATAAAACACGTGTCAAATAATTTAACATGAAAAACATATCCAGAAAATTTCAACAAAATCAAAAATGTCAACTATCCAAGACTGCCCGATTTGCCTGACTTTTAAAAAAACTGTCTCTTAATAAATAAACATAAAATTTGAATAGTCTTTTTTTCAACCTATTCATTTATTTTTTTGCTCGTTTAATTCCGTTTTGAGATTTAGAACGTTGAATAAATAGTTGTTAATTATTTTTTAAACCAGAGATACTCTCGCTATCAAAGGATCTTCGTCTTCTGATCGGTATACAATAGAGCCTTGAATAAGAGAAGCAAATAACATCACAATAATGTGATCGTAGAAGTTTCTCTGACAAGAAAGAGTTTTAAAACGCCACTTTTCAAAATTATTGGGTTTCAACAATTTGTTTGCAATTCAATTATTGGGTTTCAAAAATACGTTTGTTAATAACTATTCAATTATTGAGTTTCAACAATACGTTTGTGCAAAAACTTAATTGCAATCAGAGCAGTTCAATTATGGGATTTCAACAATATGTTCGGGTTTCATCAAAGAGTAAAAATAGACACACATAATGAAGCATGCAGTGCTTAATTGTTTCTTTTATTGTTTAGATGAAAATCATTTACCTCAAAACAATTCAAGGTTTCAACAATTCGACAAGATTCAACGCATTTACTATTTAAGCTTCAATCATTTGTCATATTTGTTCCCAAGTGTTCAGGTGTCCCAATGATTCACTGAACGCACTGTTTGAGAGGACCTTCCACGATGCCAACTCATCATTGGTCGCACGACTGATGTTTGTGGTGGTGTCGGGAGACCATAGTTTACGATCATGCACGTGGTACCTTCTATGGCGCAGAGTTTTTTCAAGTGAGCAGGCGTTCAAGTTTGCTCCGATGATTTACTGAACGCACTGCTGTGGAGTACCTCCCGTGGTGCCAACTGCATTGGCCGCACGACTGATGTTTGTGGCGGCATCTGGGGTCATAGTTTACGATCATGCACGTGGTACCTTCTATGGCGAAGTGTTTCTTCAAGTGTGTAGGCGTTCAAGGCATCGAGCAATAGTAGAAATAAGTAGTAATAGTTCGAGACAACTATCGAGCTCGAGGTTGCTCCGATTATTTACGGAACGCACTGTATCAGAGGAACTTCCCATGGTGCCCTCTTCATTGGTCACACGACTGGTGTTGGTGGTGCCATCGGGATTACCATGGTATCCCGACCATGGACCATATACATGCATCATACCAAGCACTATATCACAACCATATCCAAACACGTTTGACGACTGTGGCAAAGGGAGGAGTGGGTGGAGGGGGGGCTTTTGAAGTTGTGAACACCTTGCTGAAAGTGGAGAGTAGCGTATGCACATGGTACCGAATTTCATGCTATGGGTTTTTACTTTCTCGCATACGAAGTATACAAAGAGAAAGTATTGTAATCGTCAAAAAATTCGAACTCGAGATTTTGACGAATCTCCACGTTTTAGACCGCCCTGAGTCCGAAAAACACAATTTTGGAATCATGTCTGCGTGCCTGTGAACACAATAACTCGAAAACTATTAGAGCTACGGGGATGAAATTTGGTATGTAGTCTTTAAACATAATTTGTACGTTTCTATCAAATTTTGGACAAAATCCGTCAACGGGAGGTCTGTCTGTCTGTATGTCCGCTGTCATGTGAACGCTATAACTCAGAAACTTGAATAGCTAGATGGATAAAATTTGGCACACAGTTTTATTGTCATGAATGTAGGTCCGTATAAAATTTTGGGCCAAATCCGTCAAAAAGAGGCGTTCAAATTGCACATTCAATTTCTTTTAATCCGATTCTCATGCGCGTGCGTACTGGTAGCAATCTGTTATTGTCATAGGCGGCTCGTCCGGGGGGGCAAGGGGGGCAACTGCCCCCTCACTTTTCAAAGTTCAAAAAATTAACGATCCATCGAAAAATGGATCCCAAGCTGAAGCTTTGCTGAATAATATCGAAAGTTTCCAATTCATTTTTTGTCTACTTCTGATCCAAAGAGTTTTGGAAGCTACAGATACGCTTTCAAAAGCTTTGCAATCAAAATCGCTAATTTTTTTTAACAGTTAAAGAACTGGTTAATGCAACAAAAGAATGTTTGCATGAATTCCGAAGTGAAGATTTTTTTGAAAAGTTGTGGATATATGTTAACGAAATTTGTGAAGCAAAATCGTTAACTTCTCCAAAACTTCCACGCTCTAGAAAGGTGTCTTCGGAAATAGGCGGCAGTTCCTTCAGCATGTCACAAAGTGTTGACCAGTAAATTGCTTTTCCAGTTATAGATGCTGCTTTAAACACAATAGACGAAAGGTTCAAAGAAAATGAGCTGGATATTTTTCGATCTCTAAAAGATGTAACATGTTCCAATCCATCAAAGATCATAAAAATTGCATCAGTTCAAAAAGTCTCTGAAACATATGATCTTGATATGGAAAAAAATAAAGGGGGAGATACAAATTTTTCAGAAAGTGTACAAAAAATACATCGACTCTTTGCCAGAAATATCCACGGAGATAACAGAACTGAGGAAAAGATGCAATTTTCTTGTCGAAAAGGAACTCTGTGATATACATATTTCCATACTTGACAAAACTAATCCAAATTCTCCTTGTGATACCTGTCTCAACTGCATCATGTGCGAGAAGTTTTTCATGCTTAAGATCTTTAAAATCATAACTTAGAAATAGTATGTGTCAAGAGAGGCTTTCTGCACTTGCTGTTTTGAAGATCGAAAATACTGTAGATATTGACTTTACTAAGGTAATAGAACAATTTGCGAAAAACAAAAATCGCAGGCTGTCTTTCTTCTAATTTATAATACGGATGTATATTGTATAACATAATATCAAATAAATAAATTTATAATTGATCTGTTTTCTCTGTGCTTGGGAGTACGCCGTTTTGTGACGACATCATTGATCGATTCACGAGTTTAAAGAAAGAAGAATTGACTTAATAGGTAAGCGTTTTATATTTTTTTCATGATATTATTTCATGAGAATTGAAATGGAACTTTGAATTGGAAGGAGAGACTCTACGGTGGCCATCCGTTCCGATTTTTGAGGTCGTGTCCCGAATTTTTTTAGAGAAGGTCATTTAATCAATAATGACGTTAAAATCCAATAATATAGTCCATTTTACAAAAAAAAAAAATCAGCATTAGGGGCGCCCCACCCACACACTCGCATCTCTTTTGACCCCCCACTTTTTTGATGCACCAGCCGCCTATGGTTATTGTTGTAAATTTTATTTACAACAATAAATAATTTTTTCAAACATAAATTGTAACAATTTTTTTATTGTTGTAAATAAAATTCAAACCGATCTCATTATTTCAGCAAATCTTTTAATCACGCGCTTTTGCAATTGTTACGGTTGTGGTAGTATAAATTGTTTCCTTGGGAATTCAATTCCAAAGCAGAATTTGCGCTTTAGTATTCATTGCATTGCTTACTTTATCGCACCTGCTTCAAAGTAATATCTTTTTGAAACGTGGCAACAGATATTTGATTTCAGGTCTGTTTGTTTGTTTGTTTCACTTTCTCGTATACGAAGTATACATAGAAAAAGTATTGTAATCGTCAAAAAAAATCGAACTCGAGATTTTGACGAATCTCCACTTAGAAAGTATACGAGAAAGTTTAGGGGAAACCACTACCGCTGGTTGAATTAAAACTTTCAAATCAAGCCTCTTTATTACCTTAAAACTGTATATGAATGAAAACAGGAGAAGATTGGAGAAAGAAATTTTATTTAGAACTTTTAATCAATAAGACGTGTAATAATTAATACAACTTTAAAATGAACAATATATTCATTCATTTTGGCGTTTTTAACTATCATCTTTCTTTTTAACTAATTGTAATTTCGGAATTTAAATGGTCAAAATGGACTTCTTAGATTTTTTCCTGTATTTTGGTACTTTCGGCGCGCTTCTGTATAGCTCGGCGTTGCACGGTCTCTATCGAATAGAATATTGTATTAATAATATAATATTTCCGTTCCCTGGTGGAAAGAAGTGAGGGACACATGCCCAACATTCTCTCCTAAATAACAAGAAGTGTGACATCACACATTTTGGTTAAAATAAAAACATTTAAAATCAGCAGATTAAATTTTAAGTTATTTTGAAATTACCAGAATTTGGGGGTATTTTTTTAATCGGGGCTAAAACAACTTTCATGTGATTTTTTTTTCTCACTTGTATTCCTTTCTTTTCGAAAACTGCATTCAGGGTAGGTTCTGAGAATATGGTAGCAGCAGAAATTCTTCACCATTAGAAGAAAACACACCCTTGAAATGTCCAACAAAAGATAAGTCGCCCTATCTGGGTGAGGGGAAGAACTGGTAGCGGCACAAACAGGCTGATTATAAAGTAAAGATCAGATTTAAGGCAAAAATACTATTATTTTCAATTGCTCTTTTATATTAATATTTTATTACTATTAGGTTTATTAATTAGGTATATTAATTAGGTTTTTTGTTGTAAACCTTAATCTTATTTCAAACAAAATAAGTACACATATAATCATTATTATTGTTATGCTCACAAATGTCATTAAAACACATAGTTAAAGTTTAAAAATAAAATTTGATATATGATCTATAACGTAATGCTTTACTTCTGAACTGCAAGTGTATGTTTATGTAATATAGCGTGACATGTGACAAGGGGGGAGGAGTCAAAAATATTGAAAAAAAGTGTGACATCATTTATGGACAGCCCCTTTCATCCACGCAGAGAGACTTCCCATAGACGTATTTTGTTCACAATTTGAAGATATTCTGCAATTTTGGTGTTATGATCATATACCAAATTTCGTATCCGTATTAGCACAAGATGGACTGCAAGATTGCTATATCTTCACGATATTGTACTGTTTCAGAATATCGAAAAATTTCGTAGATATCCCTATTAGAACAAGATAGTCTACGATATCTTCCCCAATGTTACCACAATATTCTGAATGCCGCACAATATCGCAAAGATATCGTAGGAATACCGTAGAGCATCTTGTGCTAATAGGGATATCATGCAATATCTTGTATTAATAAACATCCATCTAGCTCTTTGTGTTTCTCAGTTATGATGTTCACAGACAAATCAGCATAATTCCAAAAAATGATTTTGGGGGACTTATGCATCTGAAACTTGTGATATAATTCTAACAGAAGAAAATAAGAAAAATAATTGTATGAGGTATTCAAATGTTTAGATTTCTACAGTACAAAATAAATCACTTCAAAATACTTCTTTCACAATA
Organism: Araneus ventricosus; assembly: GCA_013235015.1. Taxonomy (NCBI): domain Eukaryota; kingdom Metazoa; phylum Arthropoda; class Arachnida; order Araneae; family Araneidae; genus Araneus; species Araneus ventricosus. The sequence goes on along the minus strand of BGPR01001368.1, from coordinate 137,736 downwards.
CTTTTATTTTTTAAAAAAAAGAAGGGCAACTTACATAATACCTTTTGAACTAATACATAACCAAAATATGCAATGAAAAATTCGGTCTCTCAATAAACATATGTTGAAAATGGTTTCGCAGAAATCCTTTTTCATTCAAAATATCCAAACAGAACATGAACAGTTTTAAAATGATAAAACATTTAATCAAAATAAACAAATTTTATTATTAGACGAGAAAAGTTTAAAACCGAAGATTGCAAAATGCATAAAATTTTTAAAAACCAGCAATTTAAAGCAATATCCACAATATGGAAGTTTAAAATCTAATCATAAAATCAAGTAATACAAAATACCAACAGGAACGTATTAAAATTCTGAAGATTAAATTAATGAGAAAATATTTAATTACCTCTATTCAGTAATGGTATGATCATAATGGTTATTGGCAATGATTCCAATAAATTAAAGGTAATTCACAAATGAGCTCGAACAAAACTTGTACAAAAACCATCTTCAACGGTAACAAAGTAATGTACAACATATCGGAAAAAATTTTAGTTTAAAATAAGCACATGACCATCACAACAAATATTTTTAAAATTAAGTACATTTAGTGATAATTATGGACAGCCAATAAAAAGGACAAAAAAATACTCTTCTGGTTTGATTTGCATACATCACAGAAAACAAGCGTTCAATAAAATCGATATAGTAAAGCATCACATACTGGTCCGTAATACCCTCGCTATATACTGATCTCAGCCATAGGGAGAAAAATACTGATTCTTGAATTCTTCAAACAATACCCGCGTCTTTGGCCATTCCATAGAAAATGGAATTCTTATTTTTCAGTAAAGTCTCAGGCGAATCAAATTCTGCAACTCTTCCTTGATCTAATACCATTATCCTAAATTGAAGGAAAAAAAATGTGATCAAATAATTTTTTCTTTGTATGACGACACATACGAGAAAAAGAAATTACATCCCAATATTAGTTTTACATACATGAAATATATCTTGAAAGTAATTACTGAAAAAAAATAATTAAGTTGTACATAAGGATTTCTTAAAACTCCCTCCCCTCATAATCTCATTTCAGGCAGAAAGAGTTTTTTTTTTATTTTGCACCATTTTTACCAGTAAAATTCTGCTCTGACCTCAAAGTTGGAAAATAAAAATATTTGTTATAATCACAGAATTTTAAAAATCATTTTTTTTCATTTTTAATGAAACATTTTAAGTTAAAATTACTTTCTGGGCTATTTTTTTCTTGTAAACGTTTAAAAATCGGAAAGAAGATTATGAAAGTTTTCGAGACAAAATTTGCCGAAGCGATAAAATTTTATAAACCACCCTGTTATAACTAAAAATAAGTTAGCATTATAAGTAAAATCACCAAAATATTTACAAAAAAAGTTTTAAAAATCTTAATTTTTCCCATATTTGTGCAATTCAGAATGAAATGCTAATAGTCTACATAAGGCAGATCTTACATAATGAAATTCATATAATCATCTAGAAGTGCAAAAAAGAAAAGCAAAATTCAAATTTTTAAAATACTGTCAGCTAATCCAGCATTCATTAAAATAATCGGAACAAAAAGAATGTTCCTATGAAAAAATTAAAGAAATTCAAAAAGCAATTTATAACTTCCATGATCTTTCGAATGTATTTTTGTGAAGAATTTTAAAGAATTTCAATATCATTTTTTTTTTTTTTTGGATAATTCAATTTCAGTGATTATTCTACCTAAATATGGGAAGAGCTTATTTTTTTTTTTATCTCGGATAACTATTCAAAACATAATTTTTAGTGACTGCGGTTTTGTAAACTATCCAAATGCAATTTTGAAAGAAGATCATACCATTCATCTTGACTCTCAAAATATCATTTTTACAAAGCTATTCACGAAGGATACTTTTTCCATAATTTAAAATAGGAACTAAAAAGCTTGGCACACTGCAGAAAATATTATGAATTTTCTTAACATCTAAACCCTTTTCTGATGATGCTAAAACCCTTTTGCTGATTATGACTAAGTTACTAATATTCCCTTAAATAAAGTTTAGTTTAGTTATATTAACACCCTATTTTGAAGTATAACACAATGGCAATTTTGGAACAGACCTTGCAATTTTGAATTGTGGTCAATTGATGAGAATGACACATGAGCAAGCACTCCCTCTCCCAACTTCCGCAAAACACGAACGGGAGGACATTTGGCCCTCTGTGTCAGTACCAGTACTTGGTACTGGTCCAGGACCAGTGCATCGTGGATCAGTGGAGGAATCACATTTTGAACCCTGAAACCTCCAGTTCTAAAGCTTCGCTCTTGCCACCAGCCCATTCCCACCTTAGGGGGCACCTCAAATATGGAGATGAGAACCTGCCGTATAAGCAAGCAGAGTCTCGCTCCCTGGTAGGATATAGTAATGGTGGGGATTGAATTACCCCCTGTTGATGACAGGTCGTACCTCTGTCTGAGGGGTCGTCGCATGAACCACTCGTAACAAGAGCATTATGAAAAGGATAAAGTGTCTGAATAATTGTCGCAGAGGCCGGGTCATTCAGGTTTCCTGCATGCCTAGCCTGAGCGGTGGTAATACACTCGTTTATGGTTACCACCAGGCCATTGTGGTCCTTTCTATTAAATATAAATAACATAGTAATGCATTTATCACAGTGACCATCTGAAAAATTATTCATTAGTAGCTTCCTGGTTAAACCCAATATAAAAATTACTAGTGGCAGTTTAAAATGTCTCTGTCAAATTAAGACATATGAGAAAACTCTTATTTTTTTACTGTAGCAAAAACCTTATTTAATTTGACATTTTAATTTAATAATATGAATTCTTTTCAAACTGAATTTATTCCAAACTTCTTTTCCTAAAACCAGATTTTGCCAATCATTAAAAATATAACATTAAAATTTTTGCTTTTATAAATCTGCCTCTAGAAAGCGTATTCTTTTATGCACAAATGTATATTTTAATTTGAAAACACAGCGTTGGACAAAAGAAGGCATCTAATGATTTTTTTGATTTTGTTTAAAAAAAGTATAGTTTAATCATTTATATTGTCACCAGTTTCATTATCCAAGTAATACTCACCAACAATCATGTTGGCATTCAAAAGCCTATTGTTTGCTCCACCTAATTTAATTTTTTAATTGATCTTGATCAGTGGCAAATCCAGGTTTCGGGTCTAGGGGGAGGGGGACTGAGGTCATACACTTTCAATAATTTAATAAAAAATACAATGAAATAAATAGAGAAAAAATGTTTTCGACCGCGTCAACGCTACAAGTACAATAACAAGAAAAGTAGGAAAACTTTCGAGTCTATCAAGACAGAAAGAAATGTCATGATTTTCTCATTTTTTTAAAAATAAAAATTAAGAACAAACAGTTGTAGTGATTTTAAATGAAATCAAGAATTTTGGTTTAGCCCGGGGGGCTGCAGTCCAATAGCGCCCCCTGAATTCGCCACTGTCCAGAATTCTGAATTAAACTCTTTTCTCCTTCTTTTCACCAGTCATTTCAACAATTCCAATTTATTATAACCCTTTGAAAGATTTATATGCGAATTTAACATAATTTAAATCACTGTTCGATATCTGACTCGCCTACTGGAGATAGTTTACTTCTCAAATAACATCACAATAATGTGATCATAGAAGTTTCTCTGACAACAAGTTTGAGTTTGGTTTTGTGGCGCAAGAGCCATAGATTTGACCATGCTGCGCCAAACTATATAGAGATTCGTCAAAAGAAAAATATGCAATTAATATTTAAAAAAAAAACAATGGTAAGAAAAACAAAAAGGAGCGCTGTTTAAATATGTGGATAAAAACCAATCGACCGCAAAAAAGCAAAAAGGTTCACATGTAGAGTCTTGCCCAGTAAAAGAGATACATCAACAGAATTCGTCTTAAAAAATTTTAACCGTTGGGAGTTAAAATTCGGACATTCAGAAAGTATGTGTTTAACTGACATACTACAGTTGCATTGAGAGCACATTGGTGTCTGTTCTCCGAACAGTAGATGGCGATGGGTATATCGAGTGTGACACGTGTGGTTTAACAGAGTGAAGCTTGTTATCCGTCTCCCTGTCCCACTGTCTCTGCCATTTTGTATAAAAGAGTAATTTAGTATATTTTTTAAAATCAGTCAAAGGAGTACTAGAATTCATTGGAGCAGTCGCCAATTTGGCGGCCTTGTCCGCTTTTTCATTGCCCACAATCCCAACATGAGATGGCACCCAACACAAAATATTAAAATCACGTGATGCAAGCTTATTTAAAAGATGCAAGACATTTAAAACTAGAGGATGGTGGTGAGAATGCATATAAAATGATTTCAGAGATTCTGAAACACTGAGTGAATCCGTGTAGATGATAAACTTTCTTTCCAGGCAATCGGAAATTTTCTCCAAAGCAAGTAAAACAGCAGCTGTCTCTGCCGTGAAAACTGAACAAGATGAATGAAGTTTAAACGAAAAAGTTGTGTTGGGGAATACAACGGCAATCTCTGACAACAAAGAGTTTTAAAAAAAGCCACTTTTCTCTTATTTGAAATTCAATTATTTAATTGAAGTGTGTAATACAAAACAATGCTAAATGATAAAATATATCTTGCTTCCCTTCTTAAAATTCTTTAATAATTTTTATTGCATTTTCTTACCTGTCATAGTCCATGACAGTGTTGAGTCGATGAGCGATTGTCAGCACTGACGCATCTTTGAACTCCGTCCTGATGGTTTCCTGAATGAGACTGTCAGTCTCCAAATCCACGGCAGCAGTGGCCTCGTCCAAAACCAGAATTTTGGTCTTTCGGAGCAAGGCGCGGGCAAGACACACCAGCTGCCTCTGGCCGACACTGAAAGTTGAAATTATGTTGCTAAAATCATGCGTTACAAACAAATTAATTGCAAACACTTCAGGAGCTGCAGACACACTATAATTATTTTATTTATTTTGTAACTTTTCCCAGTGGAGGCTTGTATGAACTCAGGCAATTACGAATAGAAACTGTTTGTTAAACACCTCCTCTAACTCCAAGGTGGTTGTGGGCCCTTCTGTGACTTCAACTAAAGTTGAAAGAGCATTTCGAAGAATTCCTAGAGGCAGCTCCGAGTGATTTGAAATCGCCTCACGAGCGAAGTGAATTGCTGTATAAATATGGGAAACAATGCAGTTATGTTCTCATTGATGCTGCAGCCCATCCTGAATCGTAGGAAAAATCAGAAACTGGCTTAAATCGCTCTGTGTCATTTTGTTTATCTTTCCTACATAACCTAAACTGTTCTTCGGCTTCATTTTTTAATCATTCTTCTTATTTTATTTCATGAAAAAGGGAAAATAAAATATACGATTTCACTGACATTTTGTAAATGTAATAAATTTACTAATGAGATTTGGAGTACCGACTTCACCTTTTTTGATTTCATAGATGATTCACAGATAACTGTAGCAACGAGATATATAGAATAAAATACCTTTCCATAAAAAATTTGGAAAATAAATTACTAAAGTGGAAGACGTTTCAGAATAAAAGCCAATATAACTTTAAAAATAATTTACAAGCATTAATACCATTCAAAGGATTCTGAAAACAGATAGGAATGATAAAATTATTCTTTATCCGAAATTCATATTTAGTGGCTATGTAAAAATGGCAAGTAGTTAGGTAATAAGAAACCTATTCCACATTCTGGTATATAGAAATCTCCACAAAACATTACAGAAAAATTATAATAGCATTATAAACTATTTATTGCCTTAACAGATTGAAATCAATTCAATTTTGATATGTAAGCTACCGACACAGTTTACTAAAGTGAACCTGAAATCTTTAAAATAAGGGCTGAGTAACAATTGCATACTGCACCAGAATTACTTTTAAAACTTAATAATGGGATGGGTTGTAATGATGTCTATTCAGGGGTCGATCCAGGCGAAAATTGGGGCAATTTTACAGCCCCTTCACAAAATTCAAATTCACAAAAAAAGCTCCTTCACAAAACTCAAATTCATGTAAAATATAGAAATATGACTGTTAAAATTGAAGGTTCTACATGAAAAAAAAATTTTTTCATACAAATATTTTCATTTTTCACAAAAATAATTTTTTTTTACGAAAATGGGCCTCTAAAAAAACCTGCATCGACCCCTGCTATTGCAACAAAATTTCTGGAAAATGAGCAGCAATTGTTGGTTTTTTTTATTTCGGTTATAAACATAACAATTTCATATTATTTCTGTCCTTGAATGTTAATAATCAAAAGTTTATACAAACTTCAATACCGTCCTTTTGCCCACTTTGTCCTATTCAAAACATTTTATAACAAATTTTACATATAATGTCTATTTGTTACATTCTAAGATAAAACTTAATCTACCAAATACATGCAATATTTTGTTTCATAGTAGAACTAACTAACAGTGCATTAATGTAAATAAAGAACGAGGGAGCAGAGAGCAGAAAAACGTACCTCAGATTCTCCCCTCCTTCCACCACTTCGTGCTCCAAACCTTCCTGCAGAGTGCTCACAAAATTTTTCAAATGAGCATGATCCAGAGCTCCCCACAGTTGGGCATCCGAATACCAGTTGAACGGATCCAGGTTCATCCGGAGAGTCCCAGAGAACAGCACCGGATCCTGAAAAATTTGGAAATCTTAACTCATGGGCAAATAAAAGCATTCAACACTTGACAAGGAAACAAATGAAAGAAGATCAACTAAACAATACAGTTCATCTTTAGGACACAGTTTTATTTCTTAAATCTGTTTATTTCAACAAGAAAATGTTACAAGTTTGTCTTATAAATTAGACTTGTAATAAATATATTTGTGTAATAATTCACTACATGTTGTTACCCAAAACGATAAAAATCATTTTAAATACTGAATCAATATAGTGAAACTGAGCTAAATATTGTTATGCTGTATTGAAAATATTATATACAGAAGATAATACAGTGAAACCTCTTCGAACGGCCACCCCTCTTAACGGCCAATTTTTCGTGGCACGGATTTTTCGGCCCATAGACCTAATGTTAAAATAACCCCTAGCAACGGCCACCCAACTCCTCTGAACGGTCGCTGGGTAGGTTAGCCCATCCTATTTAACAAACGCATCGGTTAGAGACTTGCTTTTTAAACTTTAAAACGAACTTGAAAAAATGGTTCTTTTCCGAAAGGGCAAAACAGTCACAAATTGTATCCTTTTTTCAAAAAATATAAAAAATTAGTAAATAAAGTACTATTTTCTTTTTGGATAAGTCTGAAACTTCATTTTAAATAAGAAAGATGTGTCAGACTTGTTTATATTATGTATTATAGCAATTATCTTGTAATTGTAACGAAAACCCTTTATAGCAGCCACCCCCCCTGAGCAGCCAATTTTCCTCGGAACAGAGGGGTGGCCACTCAGAGAGGTTTCACTGTACAAACATAATAACAAATGGAGGTCAATTAACATCACAATTGCATGATACACGTAACTGTGCATGCCATCTGACGCCCAACTGCGAGAAATTTTAGGCTGTATTATGATGCAGTGTTTCAAGCCACAAATGAAACATGTGAAATGGAATCCAAAACTAAGCTCTTGCATGGCACACTTGGCTTGCATTACATGAATATGAATTGATCCCATCAACAGTCTCTGAATATCATTAGGTAGATATGCCTTTCACAGCAAAATCATTTTACTATCATGTTCATCTCAGGAAAAACATTCTAAATCGACTATAGGGAAATATCTTTATGGATAGCATCGAATTACCTGAGGAATGATAGTAATTTTGGATCTGAGATCGTGAAGGCCCATGTCGGCAATGTTCAGATCGTCCAGCTCGATTTTTCCATCGGCAGCCTCGATTATCCGGAACAAGCAGAGCGTCAAGGATGACTTCCCTGCACCTGTCCTGCCGACTATCCCAATCTGAAAAAAAAATTAGCCAATGTCTCATTTATATCACTGTTGTAACACAAGAATCATGTTCAGAAAAATGATGTGATTAAATTGGTGTATAACCAATGATTCGCAATGAAAATAAAACAGATGTTCCCAATAATTGGTAGCAGAGAATTTCCCCATATGAGGAAACGTTAATGTTTTGATTCACATTTTAAAAGAAGGTAGGGGGAAAAGATTTCCTAAAATATAAAACAAAAACCAAGGGAAAATGTATTTTAAAAACGGTACTTACGTATTAACGCCAACGCAGCTACAGATTTGGCGGTTTTTAAGTGCTGCCAATTTGGCGGGTTATGTACTTGCATATTAACGCCAACGCAGCTACACATTTGGCAGTTTTTAAGTGCCGCCAATTTGGCGGTTTTTGTACTTACGCCAATCTCTTTATTGGCGCATTGCCCCCAATCTGTAGCTTTGGTGGCGTTAATATGTAAATACCTTCAAAACTTTTTTTTTAATTGCAAAATTGTCTAATGAACTGCAAAATGACTTCTACAACTTACAGGTAGATGCATAGACTGACAGGGATTACTCTGATTTCTTAAAATGAAAGAAATTCATTGTAAACAAAGTTGAGAATACAAATTAAGTAGAAAATCTGCCAATTTTAATTTAATTTTTTTCTTTAAATAAGAGAAATTTTCTTCAGAACAACAGAATCTTACAAGAACCTCAATTCTGAAAGGTTCCAATATGCATCTGATACATTTTGAAGAATTTTTGTTCATTTGAAGTAGAATTCAGACACCTTCAAGAATTCAAAGAACCATGGCAACATATATCATTACATTGAAAATGGAAACTAAGTAACCCAAGACTCACCTTTTCTCCAGATTTAACATCGCATGAAATTTGTTTCAAAACTAAATCCAAGCCAGTCCTGTATCTGGTAGAATAGTTATCCATCTTGACAGTTCCTCTGTCGGGCCACTCCTTGGGTGGTGTCTTGCCTTCAATGACCCAGGGGGCCTGCAAAAGTCAGGAAACGTAAAGAATTCATCTCAAGTCAAGTGATCTTAAATTTTTTCCACGAGTGAACTTCTGTTCACCAAAACAATAACAATGTATTTCCTGATCTCATTTCAAGGTGAAATAAGAATATACACACTTATGAAGAATAAGCAATATAAATCAATTTATTGATTTTTTTTGGTGAAAAGGCAGATTTTTAATATTTTTCTGAATTATAGACGTCAATATAGCTGAAAACATTCATTATAATTTTTTATATGAAAGGTATTCTAATAAAGCACGATAAAACCGAGTCATGGTTAAATGGAAATTTCTTTTAATCTCTTCTTTGCTGTTTAAATAACAATTTTTCTCATTCCTTGCAGTCTTCATACTCTAATAATTTTTGAGAGAAGAAAAAAAATTATAACATAAATATTACATAACACTCGTTAGTAAAAAATAAAGAAAACTAAATTGTTTCAAATTTAAATTATAGATGAATGAAATTTTAAAGTTCCCTCTTAAAATGGATATTTTAGCTAAAAATGAGGGAAGTGCTGTTCCTCTTATCAAGACATCTTAAGATATGGCTGGTCTATCCTTTATTCCTCACTTTTTTCCCCTCTAACTCCTTTCAATGTAAAAGAAACAATAAAAATGAAGACTTCTCACATTAGAAATCAATATGAAAAAAGAAAAAAATTATATTGTTCACAAAAAAACAAACTCTGCCTATAAACAGCTGAAAGAAAAATGCAGTTATCAGAGAAATTTTGCTCAATGTTTCATTTTCCACACATAAAAAAATGTAATTTTTTCATAATAGCAGGATACAAAACAAAAAGACATTTACTTCAGTAGGAGTGTTGGTATACTCCAAAATTCTTTCAACAGCCACGATGTTCGTTTCCAACTCGGAACTCATCCTCACAAGCCAATTTATTGTACTGGTGACCTAAAATATATGAGGAAAATTGAGTAAATCCCTCCTTCAACATATTTTCATGCAGTTCATTTAAATGCCATTGCTATATACTTTAATTTTGAATCTTTACTTAACAATATGCTCAAAACGAAAATAATACTTATTAATACAATAACTTATTTTAATGCAGCTGAATTCTTCACAGAAAAATTTCCATTATTTTTTTTACACTCCCTTTACTTGATTCACACGTTGTTAACTCATGAAGATGCATGTTCTTTGCACCGATTCGAAGACGTTCTGCTTTTTTCACAAAACGCGGGAGAAATTCCATTTATTTAAATAGAAAACATTTTGTATTAATATACACTGCATAAAATATAAACAAAATAATTTGCAGATAAATCTCTTTTGGGGAGAGCATCAAAATAAAAGACAAATGAATGCTTATGCTTCCAAGGTATTTAGGAGCAGTGCACGACTTCCCCGTCCAAAATTACCTGCAATCGCCTGGATATAAGTATTGATGCACTCCCCAATAATTGATAGTATTGTCTTATCAATAAGCATGTCCGAGAATTTTGAACCGATGTTACAACTTCTTTTTTCAACAATATTTCTGGGCACATATATGTACACATATGAATGTATAAAATTTGCAAACTTTTCCTTAATTATGATTATTATATTTTTAATATAATTATTATATCAATCTCATAAACATAATTTTTAATATAAACATTAATTTAACATTATAATCTTCAGTTTTCAAATGTTCCCAAATGATTCTGTCTTATCTTGACTGCATTTGACCTCTTAAACAAAGTCACATTCAATTCCCTCCATGTGATTAGGCACTGAAGAGATGCGATTATGTATTGTTAGTTGTAACATATATATGTAACATATATTTACTATAATTAAACTATTTATATTATTATTAAGCAGGTAATAATAACTTTTAAAACTGAACAAATGTTTAATATAAATTTAATTATGAAAGTCACAAATTATACATAACCATGCTAGACAGTTTAATGACCCAGACCCTACAACTCATGTTGGCTAAATGCTCTGTTGACCAAGTGGTGTTGTGTGTGCCAAGAGCAAGTAGTTTGAGATATTAACTTCTAAGCATTGAAAATCGGAAGAGACAAAATTTATGCCAACTCACCATAAGTGCGTAAGTAACAGACAATCCCACTTTTCCCGCATCTAAACTATCTTTCTGAAGAACGGCAAACAAAGCAGCAAAGAAAATTATGAAGTTCCCACAAAAGTCCAGACGAATAGCCAACCACCTTTAAACATAAAACACAAAATCATTTGCACATTTCAATCGTAACAGATTTCATAACTTCTGATTAAATGCTGCCAGGGTTCATACACATTTCCTTAAAAGAAAATCAAGGACTATCAAGGACTTTTAAGGACTTACAAAACCAAAAAATAAGGACCTCTAAATTGAATAAACTTGACGAATTGTCGCACGCATTTTTAAATAAAATGTCTCATTTTTGCAAATTCAACCTATCAGATGATAAAGTATAATATAAAACATAGATAGAAGATACATTACAAATTTAACACAACAAAAATTCTTAAAAATATGAGTTAATAAATTGATGTAAAAACCATGAAACAGGTAATGAAATTAAATATCTTTTAATTCCAAACTTTTTTCGTTCAATTTTACACCCAAGGTATTTATTTTAATTTCTTTTCAATAATTGTTTTTCTTAGTTCATGCGATTGAATGAATAAATTTATGTCCTTTGACTTTTCAGCCTCATTAGCTAAATCATTTGCTTCCCCATTTGTCTGGAACATTTTCTTTTGTTTTAAAAAAATCTATTTCCTCCTAGAGCTTTTCGTTTCAGTTGTTTTGTTTCAGTCTTTTCTTTGGATCTTTCACTTTCTAAATACTGCATGTATTTTGCTCTAGCTGAGGTGGCAAAAAGTAAGGACTTTCAAGGGCTTTTTAAAAGTGGGCATAAAAGTCCTTACAAATCCTTATTGTTAAGTACTAAATGTAAAAGTAAGACTTTTAAGGACTTGTAAGGACGCGTACGAACCCTGGCTACGGTACAATTGATTGCTTGAGTACTATCAGTTTACTACAGGAATTGTCCCCGGTATTACATATGCTGTTGCAGCTTGCCATAAACACTGTACACTCAAGTGTTTCACATAAACAATAGTCAGAGTATAAAAACTTATTCAGTACAAATACATTTACTGTAAATTCTCGGTTATCCGGCACTCAAGTATTCGGAAAACTCAACTAACCGGAAAAATTAGAAAATAAGTTTTTCTAAAAATTTTACATCAGAGTGCCGGAATTTAGCATGCCCGAACTGTTCCATTCACGCGGGCAATTTATTCCTGGAATGCAACATCCGCTCCACACGGAGGGGCGTAGAAGGAAAAAAAGCAATATTCAGTACAGCAACGTACACAGACTTATTTTACGGGGGGAGAGGTTCTCAAAATCAAAAGTGAGAAACAGAGGGAAAAAATGTTCCTCACCTTCCGCTGAAAAAAAAAGAAATTGACAACAACAAAAAAAAATGGTTAAGAGATAGAATCGGTAAAAAAAAGAGGCTACAATCTCGCCCATTTTTCCCATCACACTCAACTAAAATTGGCGTTTTCCAAGCATGCCGTTTAGTTAAGCTTTTACTGTAGATACTTATGATGAACTAAAATGAAGTAGCACTTTTGATATACCCTCCAACATGAAAGAGTATTATATGAATTTCTGAAAAATTGTTCCATCTGATTATAATCAAATTTATGATGGTATTCATTGTGGAAAAAAGTAGATGCATTAAGAGAATTATGTGGCATATGTTATTATCCAAATAAATCACCACTTGCACCTTTTACCTTTGCAGTTGACTTTTACAGAGCTCAAAGCACACAATCTACTTGGCTGAGCTAAGCAGCTCAGAAAATTTGATTTTTTAAATACTGCAACTTGAAGATATTAGGCACAAAAAATTTCAATGTACGCAATAATGTACCTGTGCCATTTCATAACCCGTTCATATCTATTGCACTAATCTACAGCTTGTAGGCACTTCAGAATACATTTTACTCAAAAATCCACAGATCTTAACCTTCGTGTATTTTGTTAAACATTTCGCTTATTATCATGGAAAAAAGTCTTTCTCAAGCCCAATAGGCATCCCTTGCTGAATTTAGCCTTTTGAAATCAGTTCATTGCACTATAGTTCATTTTAAAAATCAATATTCCAAAATATAAATGCCATCAAATTCACTAAGCAGACCCTGTTCTTCTCTGACGGAACATCAGAGTTCTGGAACTTGAATACATTCCACAATAATAAACTATCCTACTGAGGGAAATGGAAAGCTCATAATCACGTTGATGGAACAAAATGTCCATTACTTTTTACTTTCTCGTATACGAAGTATACAAAGAGAAAGTATTGTAATCGTCAAAAAATTTGAACTCGAGATTTTGACGAATCTCCACGTTTTAGACCTCCCTGAGTCCGAAAAACACAATTTTGGAATCATGTCTGTCTGTCTGTGAACACGATAACTCGAAAACTATGAGAGCTACGGGGATGAAATTTGGTATGTGGTCTTTAAACATAATTTGCAGGTTTCTATCAAATTTTGGACCAAATCCGTCAACGGGAAGTCTGCCTGTCTGCATGTTCGAGGTCATGCGAACGCTATAACTCAAAAACTTGAAAAGCCAGATGGATAAAATTTTATACACAGTTTCATCGTCATGAATGTAGGCCCGTATCAAATTTTGGGCCAAATCCGTCAAAAGGTTGACTGTCTGTCGGTCTGTATAAGCGCATCTCCAACGAATCCGCTTCTCTCCACACGCATGCGCATTGAACGCAATCTTCTGTGCACAATATTTATTGACTCCTGCTTTACGCTCTTTTTTCATCCGATTCTTCGTGCGCATGCGTACTTCGTAGCAATCTGTGCACGCGGAAGGATTGTCCTTGAGCCAAGAAAGAGTAGAAATTGGTACGCATTTAATCGGAACGCATCTCTTCGAATTTGATTTTTTACCTAAATATTTTCTGATAGTCATTGGATCCTGGGTTACAGTAGGTTCGAATTTTTATCCACGCGGGGGGAGGGGAAATAGCACCTTTTTCGAGAAGTATACGAGAAAGTTTAGGGGAGACCACTCCCGCTGGTTTCATTCAACCAAACACAATTGCTACAGCTATTCTATCTTCAATGCACAGATTTACTTGCCTATTGGACACAATGCTAGGAAAGTAGCATATTTGATTGTTATCAACGAAAGTATTGGACTGCGTGCAGAATCTCTCCTCTGCTTTGTAAGCTCTGATGGTGCTCGCACCGGACAAGGTTTCAGAGAAGTGGGAGTAGATAGGCGATCGGGTGATGGACTCCAGTCTCTTCAGTTGCCGACTCGTTGACAGATAAAACCGCTGTAAAGTAAGAGAAAGAAAGATCATAATTTGATACTCTACAAGAAAAAGTCATGCTGCTGAATTGATAAGGCCAAGAAAATATTCTCCCAACCTAACTACCTTGAATTTTAGAGATTTATGTACAGGGCGACAATTATTGAGCTATATGAAATAAAAAATAAAATTTTCAAAAACTACTGAGTACAAAAATTTTATTCAAATTTTAAAAGTAACTACAGATATTCAGATTTAGTTTATGACATGTTCCATATGCTTGCCATTAATGGATATGAAAATTCTGCAAAAAATCACTGAAATGTCGAGACTGTTGGCATTAGAATCGAAATTCTTATCAACTTCGGGATAAACGAGCTGACGCCATCTCGCACAGTGGAAAAATGGAAACAAGCTGTTGATAGTAATATGACGTCATCTGACGAGCGACTAATCGAATTTTCTTTCGGTAATTTCCAGTGTGTGGGATGGCATCGGGAATATGTAAATCACCCAGAAAGGGTGAATATAAGTGTGTATTCTTTCTCTGTGAATCAGTAGGTAGTAAGAACCAGTGTGACAGGTGTGTTCGTATATTTTTGCAGTGTGACTTTCACAGTCCACAATGTTTTCTCCTCTGTATATAGTTCATCAATAAATGTTTGTCATCAGTAATGTTTGTTGCCTTCTGAGAAGTCTTCCACACCAAAAATGTCTTTAAGATTCCACTGATGCGATTAATGGTTACTCTACTAAACTTTTAACATTAGATGATGAAAAAGCTAACAGAGACATCGACATAACCAGTTCTCTCGAACTTTTCAATCACATTTTATTGTTATAACACTTAGACCGGTTGTCTTCAGCTTGTACTCGGTCTCAAATTTGAGCTGCAATAGGGCTGTTATTGCTCAAATAGTAGGCCTTGATGATCGTTATATGCTCAGAAACGCTGCATTTCGACATTTTCAACGAAAAATGAACAAGAACAATAAAAGTGCGCATGCTAAAAAAAAATCCCAACATGCCCTGAATTCAACTGTCAAGTTTTAAGCGAATCTTGCCAACGGTTCAAAAGTTATCAAGGAGTTTTTCATATAACTCAATAATTGTCACCCTGAATAAAGAACAATCTGTATGATCAAACAATAGTGTCAGTATTAACTCGAGTTGGCAATAGGTAAAAGCAACAAGAGATTAATATAGATTAGTTAAAGCTATAGTAATAGCAATGAGCAACTGCATCACCAGTGGAAGAAATTTTAAGCGTTTCAACTTACTTTAAAGTTTTAAAAAAGAGTTCAATGAAATCACACTGCTTTCCTTTTAAATTGGTATTATAATTGGTATTACAAAGAATACACAATTGCTGATTTTAAAAATTTAATACTGTTGAAATTCATCGGTTATATTTTAATGCATTAATATCATATCCATGCTAATTTAACTGGTATTATGATACATGCATAGCTTTCCCCATTTCATCATCGTGAGTTGTCACCGTTTGTAAAGATAAATAAGAGAAACAAATGTACACCGTGGCGGCTATTGGATGGCAAAAGTGGGGATGGGGAGGGGGGCCAAAAAATTTATAGAAACCTGAAAGTTTCCTAGAGACGTAGACGACAAGATTTAGTTACAAAATTAGCTAGCTTTCCTATGTTTTCTATAATTCTTAGTTTTAGGCAGCTAAAATGAAATAAAAATTTTAATTTTTCTGCCAAAAATGAGGGATTGACAGCCCGTCATGTAAATAAGTGGCGTAAATAATGTAAATTAAATGTATATAATTTAAATCATCTATTTCATTGCAACCACAATTCTGGTGCTCTATTTAAATGCCAAAAGTTTACCATACCCAGCAATAGGCCTCTTTACACACCAGATTATTTGCGAGAACCGAGTCTCAAACCTGTAGTCCTACTTTCCAAAGCCAAGACTATAGTGATATAATAAGGTAGTTAGGTAAGAGCTCTAGTGATAGGATAGATTAGGATAATCACATTCTATGAATCATGAAAGTTGGGAAGAATTCTTCAGAAGCTAATTTTTTATAAAATTAAATCTATTAATTTAATATGATCTATTTATTTATATGTTATAAATGGGACAATCCAGGATGTTTTATTGAAAACCATAATAAAATTGGGATGTTTGATCACTTTACCATACCTGATTTTTGTTTCTCACTCTACAGCCCATTAAAACAGTATTTACCGCCTCATTTTTCAGATTGCTCAAAAAATATGCAACACAAAACATTTTGTTTCCAAGTACTTTTAAATTGAAACAAAATACAGACATCATAGTTCAAAAGATATCTTATATAAACTTATGTTATAAAATAACATACATGTGCATTATCACATTATAAGAGACTGATAAACAGTCAATTTAATACATAAAAAATATAATTCAGACTTACTTGTATGAAATAATAAATAACACTAATGGGCACAACGACCACCAAAAAGATAGGTGTTTGAACACTGATAACAATAAGTGTGGAGATAACTTGAAGCAAGCATGACAACCATGACCTCAGAGTCGTAGGTATGGTTACATCCACCGTATCGACATCTTTGGAAAAGCGATTCACTATACGTCCCAAGGGGGTGGTGTCGAAAAATGACATGGGTGACTTCAGAACATTCAGGAGTATCCCATCATGGAGGGAATTAGAGGCAGCAAGGGTTCCATAAGCAACAGCAAAAGAGCCGACAAATATTCCTATGGCTGTGAAAAAAAGAGAAAAAAATCAATAAACTTCTCATAAAAGCATTTCACTTTGTTTATAAAATGTATAAATAACCATAATTATATCTTCATCTAAAATCTACAGAAATTCGTTTACCTGCAGTTTGACCAAATCAAGAAATTAAAGTTGTAGGTGGGAAAAAATGCCTTTCCAAAAATGATTAATCTGTTATTAGATTAAAGTGAGAATTTTAATAACAAACATGTTCATGAATTAATTAACATGACAGGTTTATGCACATTACTTCCTAAAGTCTATTTAAAACAAATCCAATAAACTCCCCTACAGAGAAAATTACAAACAATTAACTTAATTTGATTGTCTCACAGCGTGTTAGTGGTTTAACAACATGAGGAATAAGTGGAGGGGAGTTGCCTGTCTTAAGGCACCAAAAGACTTTGCAGTGTCAAATATGACAAAACAGATGAATAAAAAAAAATACTCTGTTCCGTGCACTACTCACTGCATGTGGACACAAAGCAAAGACTAAGATTTTATTGAGATGGTGAAGAACAGTGGCGAATCCAAAGGGGGGGCTATCGGGCGGCCGCCCCCCCCCCCCCGAGCTAGACCAGACCTATTTTATTTAAAATCACTACAGCTGTTTTTTTCTTAATCTCCCTTTTTAAAAAGTGAAAACATTTCTTCCTGGTTTTGGACGGGCTCGAAAGTTTTCCCACTTTTGTAGTCATTCCACTCATATTTGCAGCGGTGACATGGTCAAAAACATGTTTTTGCTAGTTATTTCATTGTTCTTTTTGTAAAATTATCGAAAGTATTGTAGTGTTCTTTATGATTCTTATTGTCAGATGAGTAAAGTGCTTAAAATTAAAGTGTTTTGGTTTACATAAGCCATACGATTTGATATTCGTCACGACGATACAAAACTTTTTATACCTCAACCCCCCCTGACCCAAATCCTGGATTCGCCACTGATGAAGAATATAAACTTATAAACATATTTACAAACATTTCATCAATTCTTTATCAAACAATGTACCAAAAAGCAATAGAATAAAATACAAAAAGAGAAAACTTCCAAAAAAATGACTAAAAACTAAGTATCAATTCTTTTGATATTACAGAATCAAAATACACATTTTTTCTCCTTCTTTAAGAATCCCTTATTTGGAAAATCCACTACAAGCACACCCAGAAATTCCATAGTTTTGTTTCTAATTTTAATTCACTTTTAATTGAAAGTTCTGACTTTTTTTATGTCAACAGGTCTATTAAACGCAGTTAAAAATGATAGTGGTCAACATCATTCCATAAAAATCATATTTAAGTGTAGTACCTCAACAAAATTAAAGCGAAATAACTCAGAATGAAGTATTCTTAAATTTAGGTTGGCACCAGGGTTGTATTGGAGCCGGCACGCAATGGAATGCCGATCCGGCAATGCGTTTTTTTTTTTTCACGAGAAATAAAAAAAGAAAAATTGTGAAAACATCCTTAAAAATCGCGATTTTTGTCAACGAGGTTAGAGTGTTCTAGCGCTGCTTTTAGAGCATCCGGCACTGCTTATTTTTTGTTACATGTTAGTTAAATTAGCAGTTTTTTCATTCTCAGAAAAATCGTATAAATATTTGTTTGAACCTCTGTTTGCATTTTATCTTGTTTGTGTTGGTGATGTCATGATGTGGGCGTGTGCATTTTCTGACTTCACAGCCAATCAGGTTTTGCCACTTGGTCAGTTATGACATCACAGCCAATCAGGTTGTGCCACTNNNTCAGTTATGACATCACAGCCAATCAGGTTGTGCCACTTGTTTTTGTTTAACTATATAAGATGGTATGTTAGATTTGTTTTTAATAAAAGAGGTTTTAATTTAAGCAATACTGTTGTGTCTTTTGTACCGAGTCTGATATTCTAAACTGCAACATGGATGCATATCCTGGTAGATACATTGCTACACTACATCACTGGTTGTCACTGAATTAAAAGCAATAATAAATCTCACATTGTCCGATTCCCAAAGCTCCAAATACGCCAAGCCTGTAATCTCGCTGTGCTTTTTCTTCAGTTCCATTCAGCGGTTTATCAGTGCCCCATTCACTTAGCCATATGTTGGAATACACAGCAAATGCTTGCCACACAATGTAGGCAATGACAATGACAGCCACCCACCAGTGACCAACTGCTTTGAAATATTCCATGTAGACTGACATTTTCACCTAAAAGAATAGAGAGAAACATTGAAAAGAAACCCGAGGAAAGAGAAATGATACATATAACATTTTTCTTCTCAAGATGTTTTAACACGACAGAATACATGTGTATGGTGATATCATTGCTTAAATAGGTCACGGAGGTTTCAGTTTCTAGACTGGTTATATTTGATTTGCTACGTTAGCCTCCAGTTTTGAAGCTACATGACGGCTATTTTGGGATGAACATTGCCATTCTGAACCATGACCAGACAACAAGGATAGTACAGTAAAAGCTTAACTAACCGGCATGCTCGGTAAACGCCGATTTTCGGATACCTGAAAAGTCAGGATAGTTGAGTGTGACGGGAAAAATTGGGGGGGGGGGTAATTTGTACCTTTTCTTTTTAGGTAGACCAAATAATTTGCTTTTGTCATTTTGAAATGTGCATTAAATATATTTTTTAAGAATACTTCTGTATCTTCAATGACATTGTATTTACAAAACATATTATGAAGATTTTACTTTAACACTGATGATAAAAAAAGTATGATCTGTAGCCGAATTTTTACCGTAAATATATAGATTGTAAAAATAGCCGACGAAACTGAAAAATATTCTTCTCAGCAAGCATAATAAAACTCTTTTAAGTGATCATAAACAAATCCTAGACTGAATATCAAAACTAATTATCTTTTAAAAAATCGCAAGGGTTATTGCGCAATACGCGCGCCTCCAATTCTCCCGCACGTGATATTGCGTAATCGGAATCAACATCTGCCGGTATTCGGAGAGTAAATAAATAAAGGAAAAGAAAGAGACTTACCAATCTGGAGTAACACCCCATGACCTTTTTTTTTAACCGATTCTGTCCCTTTAACTTTTTTTTTGGTTGTTCTTTTCGTTTTTAGCTCTCGTTTTTCGGCGAAAGGTGAGGAACTTTTTTTTTTCTGGTCCTCACTTTTGCTTTTGAACGAGAGCGAAAAAGGAAAAGAACAACCAATAAGCAAGATAAAGGTACATTGTTGTTTTTTTTAATTCGGGCGCGCATGCTAAATTTTGGTGCGCGGTTGTAAAATTTTTAGAAAAACTCATTTCCTAATTTTCCCGGTTAGTTGAGCTTTCGGATACTTGAATGCCGGATAATCGAGAATTTACTGTACTTGAACTAGAACCTCAATCCCCAAACTCATGCACCATCCTAACATTAGGACAGCTGATCTTCACCAGCATATTTAAAGTGCCACAGGTCCAGATATAGGACAAATCTTTGGCGGAATCAAGTCTCAAACCTGCCATGTTCCACTTCTGAAGCTACAACTTATATGCTTAAACAAATAACACAGAAAAGATGACAAAATAAAGTTATGGCTGGTGCCCCTTTTTCTAACATTTGTAATAAAAAGTCTACTAGCTAGCATTTATTGCATGACATTCACATAAATCTATGATAGAGAAAATTAATTTCTTTTTCAGATCAAAAAGCAAATGGTAAGTAGATCTTTACTAAAGAAAATGCAGTTTTTTCATGTTTTCAAGAAATCTTTATTTTTTTATCCACCACTAACTGCTTATACAAACATTTTGAAACGAAAATTATTTTAATTACTTATCAATATTCAGTGGTGTAGCAATCGGAGGAGATACAAAAGCTTCATGCACCACTCTCGGAGGAGTCCAGAAATACAATAAAATAATGCTACATTTATTTGCCTTTGGTATATCACCAAATATGCAAAGAGGTGTAAAAAAGATACCAAGGCCTGGGTCTGCATCGCAATTATGATGTATTGCATTAGATTCAGGAAACTATAAGATTTTCCATCCAGTAATAGGGCAAAGCAGCTGATATGAACTCTATTTTTCAAACTATTGCATATTGTAGGTACATTATATCCATAATTATAAATTCAAGTTGAGAAATTCTGTTGTTAGCTGTGAGAAATATTAGCTCATACAGAAAAATATGCAAACAAATGTAAAAGGGAAGATACTAAATTAACTTAGCTACACAAGGCCCTAAAACACTAAGTTTTATTACCTGCCCAGTTTCTGCAGCTTCGATGTTAATTAGTTTAGCAAAATCCTTTGGCAAGGAAGCTGACATGTCTATCGAATTAGATAAGGAATTGGAACGTTTTTCCATTGATCCCTGGCGACTCAATGATCGCGATCGTTCCACTGATGGTTGGCGATTGATGGACATGACAGTCATCTGTTGACTGTCCTCTAGATCAGAACCAGGGCTACCTTCATTGCTCCTATGGGATAAGCTCCTAAAAAATCAATAATAAATATCAAAAGACACATTCTGTACAGCAAATCAATTATGATACATGACCTATTATTATATATGATATTATACAGGGTGAACAAAAAATCCGTAGAAACTTTAAAAATTCATAAAAATCGGAAAAATAACCGAAATAAAAAACGGTTTGCATGGTTAGCATCGCTAGGTCACAGGAATTTTTTTTTAAGACAAGAAAAAAATTAACTGAAAAAACTGCCGATGGGTGGCGCTGACGTGCACAAGTCAAAGAAAAGATACGCAAATAACGAACAGAATGTCTCCAAATTGTTTATTACAGCAGTATGTGTTCCATATGACCATCACAGGAGATAACACATTACATGCAAGTCAAAAATCCAGCAACGGCAGAGAATAGCAGGCAATGGTCGCCGATTCCTGGTTCACGTGAAACAACTTCACCAACAAAGCTTTATCCTTCGCACTCAGCATCCATGTTCACTTGTTGTTGTTGTGGATTAGGAGCGCAAGTTCTTATAACCATCTCATTTGCATATTTCTACCGAAGTCGCTTGTATTAGCGCCATCTATTGACTGTTTTTTCAGTTATTTTTTTTTCTTAAAATCCCATGACCCAGCAATGCTAACACTGCAAACCATTTTTTATTTCGGTTATTTCTACAGTTTTTATGAATTTTTCAAGTTTCTACAGACTTTTTGTTCACTCTGTATATGAATTATACATTATATTATTATATATAATACTATATATCATTTATATATTATTATATATGATATTATATATGAATCACTTACGATTTATGAATATGACCTATATAAGATATGACATTGAGCAGAATATTTTATGACCAACAGGTTTGGAAAGCATAATCAAAAGCTAGCAATTAATTCTAAATTATATGGAAAATAATTAAAACCATCGATTTCACTCATTTCATTGCAGCACAGTTTGCTAACAGGCTTCCTATCCATTTCTGAGAAATAGTATAATGTGGATAACCAAATTGCATATTTTGAATAGCCACAAATGTATGAAAATTGGAATATAAACAAACTGAACTCAGTAATCAACTTTAGTATCACTTTCACTTCAAATTAAACAGTTATGAAAATATGCAACCAAAGCACAAATGCATTTTGCTGAAAATAAATTTACCTAATAAGTTCAGGTGGAATGTCACTCAAGTCTTCTGACTCAATCTGCGATCCATACTGAGCGAGATACTCAGCAAAGGGTCCTTTACTTTCCACCAGCTCTTGAAAGGAGCCTTTCTCTGCTATTGTCCCATCTTTCATAACATAAATTACATCGGTCTGAGGCAAGTATGTTAAAGAATGGGTCACCAATATTCGAGTCTGAAAAGGTTAGAAGAAAATGTATCAAGAGTTAATTCAATAAAGTTTTAATAATAATGAAAAATAAGGGAAGTAGCTTTGACTGAACTGCTCTCATGAAACAACCAAACAGATATGTATAAAGTAAAAAAAGATCGTTATTGAATTTTTGCAAAATTTTTCATTCACAAAAAATGTGACTTGCTTTGTAGGAGTGGTGGTTAGAGTTTGCCCGATGAGGGGCACGGTCTCTCCGACAGGGGGGTTGCGACCTGCTGTATAAGGGGACGAATATAGTGAAATTGGTCTCAAGTTCTTGCCAGATCTTTATCTATCAACTAGTTGAATACCCTGCACAAAAATTTTACCCGTCAGAGTGCCCTGGCCCCCCGGTTCCCCCACTGGCGCCACCCCTGTTGCTTTGGGTAATAAACAAATATTAAAATATAGGGGAGAGACGCCGAATTTGTACCAGTGCTTAGATAAGACCGGTATCATAACTTCAATTTGATTTACATATTTGGGCCGTAAAATAGACAAATTATGTTGCAAAAATGTAAATGGAGTGTATAAAATCAGTTTTAAAAGAAAATGCTACATGGATGCAGTTAGAGAATAAGAATTTAGATTTGGGTATCATCACAGTTAATTATTTTAACAAAAGACAAAAAGCCCTTATGCTGCTTTAAATTAAGTAAGAAAATATGTTATTATATCCTCAGAAAGGAAATTTCTTTAACTACAATTTACTATAATCATTTTATGAAAATATTTTTAAATTAAAGTTAGGGGATTTGTTGTTGCTGTCCAAATGTTGCCCACACTAACAGTTGCCTGAATTGGACCATTTAAATTAATGGGAAAATTATCTTAAACTATAATAATAGCTCAGTAAGGTTTTTTTTTTATCACAACTAGTATTCTTCATGAATTGAAACTGGAACAAGTCAAAGCAAAAAAATTCGACGGGAGGCTGTCTCTGCGAAACTGCCGCTGGCTTGCTTACCTAACTCAACTGTGACTAAAGTAGCTCTATGTGACTAAAGCAGCTCTATGTGGCTAAAGCAGCTCTATGTGGCTAAAGCAACTCTATGTGGCTAAAGCAACTCTATGTGGCTAAAGCAACTCTATGTGGCTAAAGCAACTCTATGTGGCTAAAGTAACTCTATGTGGCTAAAGTAACTCTTTGTGACTGAGATTATGTGACTGGAGTAGCTCTTTATAACCCTCAATTTATATGACTGATTCGCGATTTTGGTTGGTTTTTTTCGCGAAAAAAATTCTTATTTTCAAATGCAATATATTTATTCATGTTATTTATATTGGATATAAAATATGTTAGTAACAATCTTATGTAAAATCGGACGATGGTACGAGACAAACTTAATTCAACAATTCTGGAGTAATATTTCACGTGAACTTAAGATCGATGAATGAATTGCCTAATGTACTTGGATAATTTGTAGGAACCATATTGAGATTAAAATTATGTTTAAAAAAATCAAGTAATTTTTAATCACGTAAATTTTAGGATAGGTTAGGTAAACCAGTTTTTAGGTCCTTTTTTCCCCCTGTAATTAAAAATTATCAATAATTAATAAAATCAATACTTGTAACTGTTTTGACTGCTGATTTGAATTTATAAAATTAATTTGAATACAAAATTGACTATAAAAAATATACTTATTTTTGCACACAATATGGTAGATAAAAGAAACTTAAGTGGTTATAAAAAACCTCCAAGTGGGTCCAAATTCGGTGACTCAGTTATAAATTGGTTTTGTAAAAATGAAGTTAAATTAAGTTCAATACATTTCATGATGAATTTCATCACTTTACTCTTGCTTAATATATTTACAGGTTTGGTAAATGATTTTTGCTTAATAACCTATCAATTATTTCAAATTTCAAAGAGGAAGGAAATACTCATTCTTTCGAAACCAATAACGAATGCCTTTAAATTTGTTTTCATACCCGATAGGAACATGCGGTCTCGTGTACGTTGGCTTCTCGATTGCATTCATAAGACTTCTTCTAAGACTAAACAAACATTTATTAGATCATTAAAACAACTATTACAATTCGTAACTGTGTACATTGTAACATCGTTCAATCGTACCGTACTCATCTCTTCTCGTAATCGTCTCTCTCCAGACTATTTCTAAAAATCAAATTCAAAGTAGCACACATCTTACTGTTGCCACTTATCTGATGTCATGCACTGATATACAATAATTATGTTGCAGTCAGGCATAATATTAAATATGCTTACATGTATATATCAGATGTTAAAAAAATTCTGAAATATTCGTTATTAGTTTCGAAAAAATGAGTATTTCTTTCCTCTTTGAAATTTCAAAAAATTGAGATAGGTGGTGTTGCTTGTTAAGCGACGAAATAGTACAAATAAGTACCTTTGTTTTCAGTAACCCAGAAGGTCCAATCACTTTATCAAATATGTGTTTACCAACATGTGAATCCACAGCAGATAAGGGATCATCCAAGAGATATATATCAGCAGAGGCATAAACTGCTCTTGCCAAACTAACACGTTGTTTCTGACCACCACTCAAATTTATACCCTGCAAGATATTAATAATATATTAGATTTCCATTTGTTTTCAACACAAAGTAAACATATAACCTTTTTCCTATACTACTAATTTTTTATCATATTATAAATATTAATTATTTCTTCTATACTAATTAGGCCTGAGCAAAAAAAAAGCAAATAAATTAATACATATTTATTTTTCTGAATAATACTGTTATCTGCATATACTCACACAATTCAGCACACCAAATGTTTATTTATAACACACAAAAATATCCTACATAAAAATTCAAAATACTACATACAAGTAAAACTTCAAAACTTTTATAATATAAATCATATTACATATTATATTTGATGATAGAGAATAGCATATATAATAATAAATTTATGTAAAAAATGAAAACAAATATGATTAAACATGATGACCAGCTTTTAACAAATATGCAGCTTTTAAGAAAATGCAAATGGATTAAAGAAATTATACACAAGAATGAAAGATTCATTAACAGAAAAACCAACCCCGAATCTGATTTTATAAAAAAGCAACCACATGAAATCTTTTTCTTCTTTCTAATCCTTCCAATCTGAATCGGATCAGATCCTTGTGGTTGTTCGCCTTCATCACCTCCAACACGAAATCCAGTCGCTTAAGCAGGTCATCATACACCAAGGCAACACAGTCAAGCAGATGTTGCGGAGTGGCCTCAACCATGTTGCACTTTGTGCAGATACTGAACTTCTTATCACCATGAGAGAATCTGAGGGTTTTTAAGTGACCGGAAGTTATGCAAGCCAAAGCTGTTTGGTCTTTCCTATCCCCCTTAAAATGTATAGTAGTGTCCGGTCCTTCACTACGATACCATGAATGAGCTGGTGGATGCCTCCAAGAAATGTTAACAAAGGCCCTTCTTCTTGAGTATAACTAAAGGGTTCTGCATAGGCCTGAGGCATGGATGTACCTTTTTTAGCGAGAATATCAGCAATATCGTTATATTTTAAATTTACATGTGATGATATCCATACATGAAATCTAATCTCAATTAATAAAAGTCAGAAGTTACTTAATTATTCTTCAATTAACATCGGGATTACACAACATTTTTTTAAAAGTCTGATAGGAGCATGAACACAAGCGTAAAGACTTCTTTTAACCAATATCTCAACACTTCACACACCCAATAACAGCTAAAATACATATTTACTGCCAAAATGGCAAGAAAAAAATGCCTAATCAATGTACCTTTTCTCCTATCTCTGTCTGGTCCCCTCCTGGTAAAATTTCAAGATCTGGTTTCAGCCCACAAGCTTCAAGAACATCCTCATAAAAATGCTTCGATAATGGCTTGGAGAACAAAATGTTATTCTTCAGGGACGTATTTTGTATCCATGGTTGCTGAGAAGCATATGCAATTTTACCCTATGAAAATAAAAAAGCATACTTTCACACATAAGTTTAAAATCAATCTTCATAATAAAATGCATCTGTAATTATCATGAGATCATACAAAGGTAGCTCTGATGTACATATGTTCTACTCTATAATTGTACATATTAAAAGCTAAAATAAAATTTTGAACTTCTAGAGGCAAAACCCGACACAGTTATAGTCTTTCCTTGCGAAAAATAGCTTCGTTTTATGAACTATTGCAGACAGTTTCGCATATCTTTGATTTATTGACACAAGAGAAACATAGAATATTGTATATAAAAATGTCGGCAGCCCAAAAATTATTCACCAGATAGCAAAATTTCATAAAAGCATAGCTTTAAAAAGTACATAGACCTATATTGATAGATACTCTAGTGCAAAAAGTTTTGTTTAGGGCACAGAAACACACATTGGTAAGAATTTTTTCCCTACTCCTTTTTATAGGGAAAATTGCATAGACAAGTGCAAATGCTGCGAAAACATCTAAGCAAACAAATACTGTTCATATTCAAGTGTACTGACCACTTTTCGTATTGTAAATTATTCCCTAAAAAGAATCTTGAATTCTTTATAGAAAAACAAAGAAATGCTCTATTGTTTTTTCCACAATTTTTTTACTCTCTTGTTTACGAAGTACGCAAAGAGAAATTATCATAATAGTCAAGCAATTCAACCTCAAGGTTTTGATGAATCTCCCCTGTTTTAGACCTTTCCAAAAGTTTTTTTTAAACACTTTTGGAATTATGTCTGTCTGTAAATAAGATAACTAAAAAAATGGAACAAGCTACATGGGTGAAATTTGGAATACAATTTTTATACTAAAGCTGTAAATTTCTGTCGAATTTTTGACAAAATCTGTCAGTGGGATGTCTGCCGGTCAATGTACATATGAATATGACGAATAAAAAATGGAGGGAGCTTAATAAATAAAATTTGGCACATGGTTTCAGTACAGTAAATTCTTGATCATCCGGCATTCAAGTATCCGGAAAGCTCAACTAACCAGAAAAATTAGAAAATTAGTTTTTCTAAAAATTTTACATCCAAATGCCAAAATTTAGCATGCGCGTGCGTGCCGTTTTATTCACGCAGACAATTTATTTCTGGAATGCAACGTCCACTTCGTATGGAGGGGCGTAGAAGGGGGAAAAAAAGAAATATACAGTACAGTGATGTACACAGACTTGTTTTATGGGGCTGAAAAGCAAAAGCGAGAGCCAAAAAAAAGGTCCGCACCTTTCGCCGAAAAAAAAGACCTAGAACGAAATCAAGAACAGAAAAACAAAAGGTAAAGGGACAGAATTGATTAAAAAAAAAAAAAAAAAGATGCCATCATCTACCCCACCTCCATTTTTCACGTCACACTCAACTATCCGGACTTTTCAGGTATCCAGAAATCTGCGTTTCCCGAGCATGCCGGTTAGTTAAGCTTTTACTGTACCAGAATTGAGATCTGTATCAAATTGTTGACCAAATCATTCACTGCCTGTCAATCTGTCCATTCATGAACACAAAAATTTAGCAAAAAGCTAGATGGATGAATTGTATATTAAGATCTCTTTACACCAAAATTATAGCTCTGTGTTAAATTCTGGACTAAATCCTTCTACAGTTAGACTATCTGTAAGTGTTGTTGTTACTAATCTCCAATCGAGTCTGACGAAGTCAGACCAGATGAAGGAATCCGTTGACTTTGATGAAATCAATGACTAAAAGGGCAGAAGAATAAATTTATTCCCAGCCAAGCCCTAGACAGTCCAAAATCTGTTTAGGTGATGCTTGTTGTTGCTGGCATTTAGGACAGAGAGGATAGATCTTGCTGCCTTCAGAATATGCAAGGCAATTCAGGTGGTCGCTGGCAAGTTGTGAAAAACAGGTACTGGACTACCTGTCGCATGGAAGGGATAGGGAAAGTCCCAGCTTTCTTCCTTTGTACTAGTGGCAAGAGGGAGGCACCAGCCACTCCGCCTTGTTTTAAGTGATTTTTTGTGTATTCTTGATTTAAGTGTTTGTAAGTGAACATCGTTAACTCCAAAACACAATTAGCTAGATCACAGATTCCCAACCTGTGAAGTCCTACAAATGTTATTAATTCCAGTCATTTGGCTCTTAAACTAAACTAAGACCTTAACATCATTGATAAAAGCTTTTTTGCGTACACACGGATAGTTGGGGGGGGAGGCTGGATATGACAATAGGGGGTAAGCAAAAATAGAAAGATTAATCAAGGGTCCGCGAGAAAAAAAGTTTTGGAAAACCTGAGGTAGATAAATGAAATTTGATACATGTTCTTCACACTAAAATTGTAGATCTACACACCTACTAAATTTTGAGCCCAATCAATAAAAAGGAATATGACCAAAATACATGTTCCATAAGCTAAACACAAGACGTGCCAATTAGTTAAGTATAAGAGAAAGATGAAGGTTGAAAACTTGTGTACAACTCATTATCCTGAGATTCATTTAAGCATAATCATACATTAAAAAGAACAAAAAAAAAAATTCTGCTATTGCCATGAAAATAAAATTCTTTGAGCCGAGGTATCTATCCATATAAAAAGTTCCCACATACAATTTCTAAACTGTATTTCTATGGAAATTTCTGTAACTGTATTTCTATGGAAGCTGTATTTCTATGGAAAATTTGGTTAATATTTATAGTCATCTTGTATAAAATACTGAGGTTCCTCATGATACAAATCATTACATTGTGCTCTTTTTTTTATCGGGCTTTGTTCCATACACAAAATAAAGCACCTCCATAATTGTTTATGGGAGTGCTTTTTCAGCTCCTTTCTGAACAAACTGGTATTTTTCTAGGAATGGAACTACCCTGAAATTACTTACACTAAAAGTGACACTTCCTGACAGCTTCGTCATCTCCCCCAGTATAGCAGAGAAGAGGGATGATTTTCCAGATCCCACCTGCCCCACGATTGCGATGAGGCTGCCCCTCGGAACTAGCAGCTGAATGTTAGTCAGAGTAGGTTTAGCTGCCTTCTCTTTCTCCTCCTCCTCCTTGGGTGGGTCCCACGTAAATTCTCCATTGTTGACAGTCAATGAAAAAGCTGCAAAGGAAAAAGAGTCTCCATATTCATTTGCTGCAAATTCAGAAGAAATTAGCTTTTAGATCACAGATAGACGAATAACCTCCTAAAGATGAGAATTTTTAAGAAGAAACAGTGAAAAGCTCCTCCCACTTCATATCATCAGAATATAAGATTTAATGTCCTTTTCTTTGTTTCAGGTTGAGTTACCTAATTTTACTTCTCGCTAATATGGGAAGCAGTGGCGAATCCAAGATTCGGGTCTGGGGGGGGGCTAGTCATAAAATTTTGCATTGTAGTGACAAGCAGAATGCTAGAGTTTGCCTGCGGGGGGGACAAATGTAATGTTGGTTTCAAATTTGCCAGATTATTATTTATCAACTGACAGTTGAATACACAGTACAAACCTTTTCCCTGACAGGCACAGATCCCAACAGGGGCCCCGTCCCCCTCTGGCACCACCCTGGTGCTAGATGTCAACCTCTGAACATATAAACCAAACACTTTAACTTTACAGGACTTTCCTCTCTGATACATAAGAATAATAAAGAACGCTAGAATACTTTAAAAGTAAAAAAATACAATGAAATAGCTGACCAAATGTTTAGCACAGCAACGCTACAATGGAATGACTAGAAAAGTAGAAAAATTTGAGCCTGTCAAGTCAGAAAGCAATGTTAGTCTGATTTTATTACTATTCTTTTAAAATGAAAATTAAGATCAAACAGTTGTAGTGATTTTAAATTAAATCAAGAATTTTGATTTAGCTCTGGGGGGGGGCTGCAGCCCGAGAGCCCTTCCCCTGGATTCACCACTGATGGGAAGTAAACATCGCTTTTGTGATCTCTATAGGGTTATCAGAGATCCCACAGATTACATATGCAACAGGAAAAAGACTCTTATGCTTTTATAGTACAATTGTTGTAACAACCTTACAGAAAGGGAAAAATCAGCTAATATAGCATTTCCACTGACAGTAAAGAGGTCAGCTTTTGTGCAACATGAAAAAAGGAAGGAATTTAATTGAGCAAATCATAAAACAGTTTTGTAATTTCTTGCTGCTTGCTTCTCTTTAGCCTTTACAAACTGCAGGAATGGGCTAGAGTTTACCCAACGAGGGCGGGGGCACAGTCTCCCTGGCAGGGGGAATGACCTGCTGCACAGGGGGACGAGTGTAATGATATTAATCTCAAATTTTCGCCAGATTATTATTTATCAACTATAGTTGAGTACCCCGTACAAATATTTTCCCCACATGATACAACATTTTCCCCTGATGGGGGAGGGATATCCCTGATGACAGGGGGGGGGGGGAAGTATCCCCTGACAAACTGACCAGCATACATATATAAATATCGTAAACATTTTGGTGGTCTATCCTTGTTTTTGAGAGAAAATTTGGGGATCTACATGACATGGTTAAATACAAGTTATTTTCCTACAAGTCAGTCATCTTATTTTCAAAAGAGAATTTTTAAAAACTTTGTAAAAGCAATATATAGACAACATGCAATAGATTTAAAGTAAAACTTTTATACTTCCTAATTATTCATAGCGTAAGTGAATTAAAAGTAAATTTGCAAGTTCTAACTCAAAAGTGGTCTAAATAATTGTAATTTCTAAAAAGATAAAAATGCTTTGGAAAATTATTCCATCAGATTTTAATATAAGAATATAAAAAAATTAATAGCGCACAATACACTATCAATATTAAAAATTAATAACTTCAAAGATAAAATGGGTTTAGTAACATACCATTAGACGGGTCGTAAGTAACATATCTATCGAGTTCTTCACTATTCATGTATTTGTTAAGTCTTTTCACAGACACAGAAACCTGAAAAAAAGCTGCATGATTATGCCATCATATATGTTTCCTTCAGTAAATAATAATGTGTCAATCAATATAATACATATACATTGTAAGGTGTGCCAAATTGTGGCAGCCCTTCTCTGCCAATTCTGGTAACCCTAGTTACGTCTCAGAGCAGAAAGCGTCCGAGAGTTAGTTCTGTCTGGATAGCCGACCAGGGTGGACATGTGGAGAAAGGCAGTTCTGGATCACTGACCAAAGCGGGACCAATTCTGGCGGGTATCGTCAGGGGAACGTACCAATCTGGAGGATCGGGGATGAGTTTATATTTGAATTAGCAGCTCAGACTGTTAACTGAATGTCCTAAAAAGAAATTTGCTTCTTTCATTTTGTAAATAATTCCATCCA
Source organism: Araneus ventricosus (assembly GCA_013235015.1). Classification (NCBI taxonomy): domain Eukaryota; kingdom Metazoa; phylum Arthropoda; class Arachnida; order Araneae; family Araneidae; genus Araneus; species Araneus ventricosus. The sequence continues at coordinate 105,685 of BGPR01001368.1, read as the reverse complement.
TTATATATGTTTCATTACGCTGTGTCCCATAACCAAGAGAAATAAAATTACTGGGACTGAAATCTTGAAGTCTTCATTGTCTCAATGCTCACAAGAAAGAAATCCCATGCAGAGCTATTCACATACATTAAAATACAATTATTAATCAAATTTAAGCTCTTTCTTAAAACTTTTTACACCCTTCTCTATTTTTGAGTTCCTTAAAAAAATAACTTAAATGCTTTAACAAAAATAAATCAAAATTATTATCAACTCGGAGGATAACCAGGTATGGAAACAAAATGGTATATTCATTTTCACAGTTTCATCAAAAATAAATTTTGAAACACGAAGTTCCTATTTGAAAATTGTATTTTAATATTTTAGATATCTATTAAATCCTTATTCCTGTTTATGGAAAAAAATAGACTACAACCAGGGTTGTCGATTTTTTTGATTTTTTTCAAAAAAATCGATTTATTTGATTTAAATCGGATTTTTTTGATTTAAATCAAGATTTTTTTGATTTTAATGATTTTTTTAAAAACTATATATATATATATTTAACATTTGTATATTAGACAATGAGTGTTACAGTCATAGACTTATATATATATATATAACAATATACCAGTTATTAAGGTGTACTTTCTTTAAAAAAAAAATTCAAAAAATTTAATTCAAAAATGTAACAACTATTTAAAAAAATATTTGTGAACTAAAATATAACAATAATATACTTTTAAAATATAAGACAATTTTATTAAGGAAAATAGGAACAATATAATAAAAATTGTCATTTCTTGTCTATAGATATATTATTGTATGTTAGAATGTTATGGAATTTTACACTCAACTGTTCATTTGTTTCATTACAAACACAAGTTTTGAAGCTTTCTCTACTCCTAATCTATTTGACCCAAAACATTAAATAAAAAAAAATTCTAGATAAAATTTTAAATTCAGGCTTCAAGGTGCATTGAGTCACCATCAGGACTACCTGTGCGCCAAATTTCATGACTGTAAGTGTGATAGATTCGTCTGGACATTGCGCACAAGTTCGCAAACATTGCCTTTTATAGATCATAGTCACTTTTTTAGATCATAGTTTAAAATGCACTATGTAGATGTTTGTATATCTTTTGGAGCATTTATATGCATTACTTAATTATCTTACATTGGAACATTATTGCAATATAAAAATTTGTTGCCCCAACACTATTTAGTTTTTGCCAATATTAAAATGAAACTCCCTGCATTTTACTATGTTCTTTCTTTGTGAACATGATCCTTTCACAATGTTTATTTTATTTTATAAAAAAAGGAGTCTCTCATACTTTGCATTTTATTGTGTTGCTCATTAGAGATTTATTTAACCCTTTGCTCGAAGTGTGCCAGTTAATGGCACACCTAATTTCACTCGCTTCTCAACCGTTCAATTCAACTATAAATGGAAAATAATAGGTTTAGGATAGGGCTAATAGTACTCCATTTAGAATGTATATGGCAATCTTATGAAATTTTGTTTCAGAATAGGAATTATTAGAGATAAAGTTTGGGAAAATTCCTTGACTCAGAGATAAGAAATTTTTTAGTTCTGGACGTTTAAAAATTTTAGCAAAATTACTCGAAAATTTTGTTCCAATATTCTTGAAGTTTTAATTTATAATTTTCTGTAAGATTCAACAATAATTTTCGAGTGTATCAAGGTGACTGTATCTAAGGGGGTTCTCATGAGGAGGTGACCCTTTCGGGTCACCCCCCCCCTCCTGGAATGAAGCAAGTTTTTTAAAAAACATTTTTTTTGTAGATTCTGTGTCTAGACAATAAACTAAACCCATTCATGATGTTTTCTTATCATATTTCAAAAAAATTATTGCCTTGCGCCGCAAAGGGTTAAAATCTAATTTGCTTGCGTTCTCAAAAATAAAGATATGGAAAATACTCTAGTTACATCAATTCGATGAAATATTTTTTTATGTTCTATATATTCTTTCTTTAAATATACATTAAAAAATATTTTAAAATCACTACTTAAAGATACAAGAACAATTTTATTTCATTAAAGCAGATTAACTTGATATTTAAAATAAAGTGATTTAAATCAGTGATTTTTTAAAAAAAAATCAGTTGATTTAAATCGCGATTTAAATCGATGATTTTAATCAACTGATTTAAATCACCGCAACCCTGACTACAACTTAAAAGACTATAAGACTTTCACTGCAGGAAAGCTTGTGCAATCAGCTAAACTTCATGGGGGTTGTTGTTTGTTGTTTTTCTGTTCTTAAATATTAAACCTCGCACAATCAATTTCTAGAAAAGATAATTTCTTTGAAATAATGTCTGTTTAGAAAACAACACATAAATTAACATTTAAATGTAGCTAAATGGTACAGTAAACTCTCGATTATCCGCCATTCAAGTATCTGGAAAGCTCAACTAACCGGAAAAATTAGAAAATAAATTTTTCTAAAAATTTTACATCTGCGCGCCAAAATTTAGCAAGCGCGCGCGCCGCTCCATTCAGGCGGACAATTTATTTCTGGAATGCAATGTTCATTCGGCACAGAGGGGCGTAGAAAGAAAAAAAAAACAATATACAGTACTGTGATTTACACAGACTTGTTTTAGGGAGGAAGGGAGGTTCAAAAGCAAATATGAGAACAAAAAAAAATAAATAAATAATAAAAGGTTCTCACCTTTCGCCGAAAAACAAGACCTAAAAACGAAATCGAGAACCAAAAAAAAGGCAAAGGGACAGAATCGGTAAAAAAAAAAAAAAAAAAAGCTGATGGGGGTTACTCCAGATTGGTAACTCTTTCTTTTCCTTTATTTATTTACTCTCCAAATATGTGCAGATGTTGATTCCGACTACGTAATACATCTGCAGGAGAATTGGAGGCGCCGCGTATTGCGCAATAACCCTTGTGATCTTCTAACAGACAATTAATTTTGATATTCAATCTGGGATTTGTTTATGATCACTTAAAAGAGTTTTATTATGCTTGCTGAGTAGAATATTTTTCAGTTTCGTCGGCTATTTTTATATGTTTATATTTTTACAGTCTATATATTTACGGTAAAAATTCTGCTACAGATCATAAATTAAAATCTTCATAATATGCTTTGTGAATACAATGTTATGGAAGATACAGAAGTATTCTTAAAAATTATATTTAATGCACATTTCAAAATGACGAAAAAAATTATTGGGCCGAAAAAATCTTTTTTAAAAAAAGTCTACAATCTAACCCCCCCTCCCCCATTTTTCCAGTCACACTCAACTATCCGGACTTTTCAGGTATCCGGAAATCGGCGTTTCCCAAGCATGCCGGTTAGTTAAGCTTTTACTGTATATAATAAAAATTTATTTTGTGTTTTACATGTGTTGACTCACGATTTAAAGAAAAATATTTTTTTGTTCATTAATGCAAAGAAGTTTGAGATATGTATACATAAATATTGAGAATGCATACCAAAATCATTGTGGTGATGAGATGGGGCAACATAGTCAGTGGAAAGCGTAGAATGTTGAACAGAGAGAGGGAAACAAAAGCAGTAGCTGCATCTAGATGATTGTTTTCATCTATAAGCACATAGGTAGCAAAACTGACAAGTGCAACCTATGAATGGTAAAAAGATATGTGATTAAACTAAAACGTATATAACTATAAAATTTATATATGCATAAAAAAAATTGAATAAAACGACAAGTTGCATTTTGCAGATTCTTTGATTGTAACAAATGTTTTTATAAATATTTCAAGCAAGAATTTTAAAACCTCACAAAGTTTGAAATGTAAAAACTATTTTCAAAAAATGAAAAATGTAAACATAAGCTTAATAAATTTTGCAGAATACATTTAATTATCACACATTTGGGAAAAACACAAAAATTTAACAATATTAGTGCACAATCACCTTCACTTAGAATTTTACTCAGTAGGACTTCATATATCTCCAATGAAGAGAAATGTTTGTATAAACATTTCTCTTCATTGGAGATTTCATTGGACATTTCTCTTCATTTCCTCAGCTAAATATAATATATGATGTATTTCTTTCAATTTGCTTTTCATTTGTTCAAAATTTTTTTTGTTTAGATTTGATATACAATATATATCACGAAAAAAATTTATATCTGCAGTTCTAGATAAAATCGCATATGATTTGAACATTATTTTAATACGATTCAAAATGCTCAGTTTAATTGTTCAAAATATAAAATGCCACTGAAGAATCTATTTGAAAGAAATTCTGCATCCCATTGAAATCTGGGGCTCATTGAATACAACAGAATACAGGTAATTTATTTCTTCTCTACTTGATATTTTGAATTATGTATGTATAATTTTATGAATAAGATTTTCTGTTCTAATTAAGTGAATTATTAATTAGTGAATTAATTCATTAATAGTGAAATTCTTTATTTTTAAGTATTTTGATAGTTAAACAAAACATATTTAAGATCATATTAATCAAGAGAAAAAATTATTTCCTGAATAATGGAGCTGTGTCAAAACATTATTTATAGGAAATTTGTTAAAATTAAATTTCATCAAACACTGAACATATTCTTTTATTACAAAAATTGACCTAATTTAGTTGCATTTTATTCTAAATAAACATTCAAATAAATATTTTGAGCATTAAAAGTTAATGGCTATTAATGGAAATAAAGGGAAAATATTACATTTATCATTCAGGCATTCTATTAAGAAAACACTCAATTAGAAAAATTTTAATTATTTGGCATAATATTTTTATTTCTTCTCAGCAGGATAATCTTATTTTATTCAGATCATAAAATCATTGATGAAAGACTGAAAAACAGGTTTTTCACAAGCATTTTATTTATATGAATTAAAAAAATTGCAACATCCATTATTTATGGAGAAAAACCTATTCTTTTTTTTTTTTCAATTTCAAACTTTTGTTCCAATTGCTTACAACTAAACAAGATAGAAAAAGAGTAAACAAAAACTTACCAAAAAGGGCGAACAGCTCCAAATCATCATAGTTAAGGAATTAAGGTAAGCAATAGATTTCAAGTTCTTAATTTCTTTGTCCCTGATTGCATTGATCTTTTCCCTGAACGCCTCCTCCCAAGCATACAATTTCAATACCTTGATACCAGATAAAACTTCATTGACAAGTTTCACTCGCTCATCTTTATACTTCATTTGTTTCACCTGAAACCAAAGAATGGAACTCTTTTAAAATACAACTATTTTAAAATGCCCATGGAACACAAATATAACTCGACTCAAATATATAACTAACTGTAATTAGAATTGGGAAGTTAAAAATTAAGAATTATTTCAAATTTTTATTTTCAAAAATTTAACCCTGGAATGGAAATGTGAAGTCACAATGTAACCCTTCCCCTCACTCCAACTTATACTGAAGGCAGCAAAAAACTCCTCCCAGACTGGGTCTGAAAATAGTGGTTGCCAAGAGTCAAAGGGGGCCACATCTACGATACCACCATATATATATTTTAATTTTTTTTTTACTATAAATATAATAAATTAAAATTAATAAGTTAACAAATAATGTACAGTAAAAGCTTAACAAACCGGTATGCTCGGGGAACGCCGATTCCCGGATACCTGAAAAGTCCGGATAGTTGAGTGTGATGGAAAAAATGGGGGAGATTGTAGCCTTTTTTTCACTGATTCTATCCCTTAACCTTTTTTTTTTTTTTTTTTTTGTCGATTTCGTTTTTTCAGCGGAAGGTAAGAAACTTTTTTTTTCTTTGGTTCTCAATTTTGCTTTTGAACCAAATAAATCTATTTTTGATATAAAATCAGCTATTTTCCCGAGTCTGATGCTACAGAACAACTATTTTGCAAACAGAAGAACATTGAGCAAAACGCAGTGACTCACTTGTCGCTTTTTCATTATTTGCCCCAGAAAGGCATTGATAGGTATCAGAACAATAGACACAAAAAGTCCAGACAGAACAGCTATTCCCAGTACGTTGAATAACATTAGGAGAGCAACCACAATCTGAAGGGGAGCAGACCATATTAGGTTCAAGTAGGTCATCAGGTCCATAAATCGTTGGGAGTCCACAGACATCAAGTTCACAATTTCACCAACAGTTGATTCTTTTCTGGCAGTTGAAGACAGAACTAGAGACTAAAAGAAGATAATGGTCAGAATTGAAAAGTAGCATGATTATGTAAAAATTTACTAAACATATCATTTTGAAAAAGCCATGACAATACTATGACATTAGTGGCAATCAGAAAGGAATTGTAGAGTTGTGCTGAAAAAGATATTTTTTTAAAAAATGCCTTTTAACTTCTTATTTTTCTAACCAAAATTTTTCATTCAGTAGAAATTTTAAATTTTCTGCATTTTAACAGTATTGAAAGAGTTTTAAATTTAGGCAATTAAAGTCTAATTTATTCTCTATTATCACAAGATGCTCTAGAATATTCATACGATATCTTTATAATGTTGTGCGACATTCAGAATATCGTAGCAACATTGGGGAGATATCGTAAAATATTTTGTGCTATTAAGGTTTGCTTCATTTCTAATAAACATAGGAATCCTTGTATATAAATGCTCATAAGAATACGTTTATTTTCCTCACTGAAAAACATTTATGTTAATAACTGAATCATAATAAGAAAATTTTAAGGGAAGGATTGCTTCATCCAGCACATATATGAAATTATTTTTTTAAAAACAAAGCTAAAGAAAGCAATTTAGGAGAAGGATGAAGAAAGAAACATATTGGTAGGAAAGGGAATTTCTGATTTTTGAAAATTATTAGAGTTGGACAATGAACTCTTTTCTCCTGATAGACAAACCATTTTTTTTCCCCTATTTATGCATCATTTTGCTACAAGCCTTAAAAAATTTTGAGCCGAGATTTGAACGAACTGTGCTGCATTGCTTTCTTTAGATACAAGTCGAGATGATAGCCAAAATATGGTTTTAGATTGCAACAGACAGAACTCAGCCCCATGTCCCTGTTCCCGCAACCATTACAGTTGCACCAGTTGGATGGACATGGGTAATGGAAATGGACAATTGTAACTGACAAACGATTTTTATCATTAACTGCAAAAAATCATCAAAACTACTGTAAGCAAAAAAAAAATCCACGCATTAAAAAAAAAGGGATTTTATATTATATATATAGAGAGAGTATAAATCGTAAAATGAAAGAGTACGCTCTATCTCTACGCTTTCTACCGTTATTGCTCTTCCATTTAATCTTCATCGTTCCCAAAATACTACACTCCCCTGGAAACAGCCAAAGTTAAGTGCGAAAACTGTTACTTGATACTCCGTTCACACCCCTTCAACGCAGTCTGTACCGTGACCCTCCACATACACTGCCACGTCAACATCCGTCCTTCTGGTATGTAAAATACTTATTCTTACTATTACTCTAATACTTATTCTCTAATGTTATCACATCGTACTTCTGTTTTAATTATTCAAAACTCCTCTCTCTGTTTTTGGTTTGGTTTGGCATTAGGGATGCAAATTAGTGCCTTACAGCGTAACTGATTGCAAGAAAATGTCAAACTTTTATATTTAGAAATTCACAATAACTTCATCCCCTGAAGAAACGTTATTGTGCTTTGATCACGTTTTTCATTTCACATTTTATACTCTTTCATTTTACGATTTATACTCTATCTACCACAGCGCTTTTGGACTTGCAGCTATTAGCGCATTCATTGTGTATGTGATATATTTTTACATATTTTTCCATCTGTTACTATTCGCATTTTTGTCTTTATTCGGATATACTTTCAATTCGTTTTTTCATATCCTTTCGAATTTGAAATGAATGTTTGTTATTTTATTGTTCTTCTATTATGTTTTACCTCTTTTATATATATATATATATATATATATATATATATATATATATATATTTCTCTTTAATAATTACAAAGGAAGACTGCAGCTCTGTAGCCCAAATGGACAAGCCACTGCTGGTGAGAATACAGATGTAGAAACTTAGGTTTTAATTTGACAGCCTAAACATTTAGATAAAGAAAGGCCTTTCAGAAAATATAACAACTTTCTTAATAACAATAATCAAATCCTTAAGTGCCTCAATAACTTTTCTCATGTTTTTAAAATAATTAACTAACACTGATCATTCAATTTTTTACATGTAATTTTTGTATTATATGCTGCCTTTAAAATGCATTACAGTGATAAAAAAAATTATATTTTCAGATTATGGAGAATTTTCCTTATATTATAGGAAAACAAATATCTTACTTATAGGTCAACAAAAAAAATATATTAATATTTCATTGAGGAGAAAGAAAATGAAAAAAACATTTTGAAATGAATATGTATGAAATGTGCATTTCACTTAATAAAATATGCTTTGGAATTGACACTCGTCAGCAACTGAATGCTGTCACATTTATACAAGGAAATATATACCCCAAGCAGTACTTCAGAATATACAAATGTTCAAAAGCTGAATAATGGCATCGGATAATTTCAATACAACAGGCAGTAATTTTTGAAATTCCCTCATTATAAAAGATTGAACAAAGTTTATCCAGATTTAGTTATGCAACAAATCGTACCCAAATACACTAAACGGACTAAACAATAATAGAATGTTCTCCACTTAGTTTTATAACATTCATCTGCATCTATTTTACTGCCATATGAACTATATATGGCCTTTATGAAAAAATAGTACTTACCTTCTTATAGACAGCTGTGACGAGTGCAGTACGTACGCGCATGCCAATAATAAACATACGGTGGAAATAAGAACCCAGAACAACAGATTGTAGGGTACAGTTCAGAAATATCAAGGCAGCAAACAAAACTCCTATCCAAAGAGGTTCATCTGACTTCACATACTCTATGAGGGATCTGAAAAAAAATGAGGGAAAAAATCACAAATTTGCAGTTAACAATTCTCAATGATTGTTAACCCCACAATACATTACTGCATTAAACTACCTTCTAACATTACTCCAATTATACTATTCCAGTTAATCAAATATGAACATTCTGGGAATAGTATGTTCGCCATATATACGAAGTTGAACACTTTTTTCTGTACATATTAATCTTCATTTTAAGAATTATAAATGTATGCAACATCAATCTAATTTATGAGAAAACAATTTCTTGATGTAAAATTTTTGTAATATATCATGAATGACCAACAATGTCTACTTAACTTTTATATTACAAATGGATAAAATCTCAGAAGAAATTTCATTACAAATTTTTTTAACCTTAAGAAGCAAGAAAAAGTATCTTCTTTCCTTTTCAAGCCATTACAAAGATAAGATCTTTTGTCCCTTTTTACTGCCCAATTATAATGGTGTAGTGGTACACCAGTAACACCTAGCCTTAACACAGAGGGACATATTCTTCAAGTACCAAAACTTTCTTCAGAAAAAGCATAAAAAAACATATTTCCCAGAAAAAAGTAACATGAAATAAGAATATTTCTTCTATCAAAATTATAATTCACACTAACTGTTAAAATCTGGCCATATTCACTCAGTAAGTATGATTGCAGTGGCATAGTGATAGACAGGATTACCATACCTCCTGTATATATGGGACTGTCACCATATTTCACTACTCACTTTCAGTTCTGCATTACTATTGGTCCCGTTCAGTGGCGAATCCAGGGCGGCTATCGGGCCTAAAGGAATTTTTTCTTTTTTTTTTAAATTTAAAAAATATTTTGTATTTTAAATAAAAATTTCTTTGATCATGTATTTTACTACATTGCTCTTTCTCTATACTCGGTGCAAAATTGTTTTTTTGCATTAATTTAATTTTTTAAAATGATTATTAAATTTTTTTATTCACATTTTTATTTCAAAAACTCAATATTTTATAATTAAGAAATCTTTCTGCCATCAACCAGGAAGACAAATCTGTTATTAGTGCAAATCTCAATTAGAGTATGGAAATTTATGAATATTAGATTTATGTTCACACAATTTTTGCAGTGTAATTTCTAATATGACCGTTAGAAGAATTTTGCTCCAAAGTGAAACAACTTTAAATAATTTATTTTATCTCATTTCATCTTCCATAATGGTTAATTATGTATTCTCTTGACTTTCTCACAAACTCATGCAACCGAAATACTTAGCATGATTTCACTGTCTCATTAATAGAGCAAACAAATAAAAAATACTACCAACTGCAATATTTGCAAATGGTTAAAAATAAAACGTGTGTTTTAAATATTGTTTGCATGGTTAAGATGAATAAAAATACCAGACAGTGAATGGCTATCAAGATCTCTAACAGTAGTGCTGATCAGGATTTTCTAACAGGAGCCAACCTTTTATTATGGCACTCGATTACGACTTATGAAAAGGGATTGTAGTTAAAAAAAACTTGTCTTATTTCAGTAAAAATTTGAATTTCAATGATTCAAGCAAAATTTAGTATTTTTTTTAACCAAAATTGAGTTTTGTAGAGAGTTATTAAAATTAAAATTTGAAGTAAAATTTAGAAAGAATTTTCAAATCAGTTTTAGAACGAGTATAAAATATATATATATATATATATATTAGAGGAATTAAGTATAGATGTATTAGGCATTTACGAGCACGAGTGCAAGCTACCGTGCTGCCATCTGTTACACATTTTTAAAACATGACAATATATTCACAAAGAAAGAATTTAAAGCAAATCTAACGACATTAAATCAAGAAGAAGAAAGATTTCCCCTTTTGAAAACAAATTCAGGCAATATCTTGCAGAAAAAATAGTATTTAGAGTTTTAAGAACTATAAACAAGATACGCGTATCTCACTGTTGATGCGATGTGCAGAAGAGTGACGTCAGATTCGCTTGTCCAATCGGAGCCCTCCAAAGTTACAATGGTGCTCTACTTGAGTACAGAATGCCTATATGCAGCCGGGCGCAAGCGAAAAATCGCCAAATAATGTAGAATTCCGCCAAACTTCTTACAACCATTCTCTTGGCGATTTGGCTCGCATTTGGTTCACAATTGGCGACATTTGCGTCCGGTTAACGGAAAATCGCTTCGCTCTTGGCGACTTGGCTGCTCCCAATTGGCGACCTTTGCGCCCGGCTGACGGAAAATCGCTTCGCTCTTGGCGACGTGGCTCGCGAATGGTTCACAATTGGCGACATTTGCGCCCGGCTAACGTAAAAGTACCATCTTTACTTTTTAAAGAAGAATCTTTATAGCAGTGTTCTGTTTCAGGGATTCAAATCACTAACACATGGCAATGATACACATGACCCGAGGCAATAGTTTAGCTCAGCATGCATTATATTATAGAAAACACCTGCGAAAACACTCACGTGGATACAAATAAAGTGGGGTACCTACTCACTTAGGGAAAACAGATAGAATGCCGATAAAAATTAAATTGCCTGTGGAGTTGGTGAAGGTCGATGTAGTATCAATTCAGTCAAGACAAATAAGACTTTCAGCCACATATTTGTGTCTTAATCAAGAACAGAGATACGGTTAAGATATGTTTGTTTTCTCAGCATAGCTGGGAATTTTGATTCAGTAAGTTGAGATATATCCTAATTAGAATAAATATTTGTGCCATTCATTCTTTTTTTAACTGATATTGCAAAGAAAAACCAACACCACTCAATAGATAAAGTTGGTATTGTATTCTCAGATATGTATATAAGAAATTACTTTAAGATCAGGGGATTTATAAACTGAAGCAAATCATAAATCAACTTCAGAATGCTTCCAGTTATAAAGGATCCAGCAAAAGTTTTATATAGGGAGCGAAGTATGTGAATCTTTTCTTTGGGCTGGTCTTGATGACCATTTCTCACGATATACTCTGTGCCATCCTTCAGTACTTGTTCTTCTGCCTTAATATCCTCTGCTTCTTCTCGTATCCTAAAACACAAAATAAATTATAATAAAAAAATTTATGTAAAAGTGAAATAAAAAAGATATTTGAAAGTTTTACATGCTAGAAATATTGTCATCAAATCTAAAGCATTTAAAAGCAAAAATCAATGATCACTATTTAAAAGATTTTTTTACACCTATGAGTTTATAATATTACTTAATACAAATTCATTTAGCAGCATTCTATCATATGCTGATTAAAAAGTTATTCTCATCTACCAATTACATTCAAGAAAAAAATTATATTGAATATATGATATTTCAAAATTTCTGTCTAACTTTTATTCCTACAAACTATTAACAACCACTTTGAAATTTTATCTAACGTAATTGTGAGTCAGTTACTCATGTTTCACAACTTAGACAAATTAATACAAAAAAGAAAAAAAATAATAATGAAACAATTAATTACTAAAAATAAAATACAAACAAAATAACTGGAGTGCGCTAAATGTAGCAAACTACAAAGATAACAATGAAATAATTCAATAAACTACCAAACATAATGAAAAATGAAAAAAGTCATAAAATGAACAAGGTCGAGATATATAAAAAGAAAAGGAAAAAAATTCGGCAGGACATATTAACAAAGGAATTCTGTCGAAATCCATTACAGAAAAGAATTCCTGTGGTAATATGTTAGAATCTCCACTGGTGGGTGACACCTTGAAGAAGTCCACCTGCCGGATTCTTTTTATATATCTCGATCTTGTTCACTTTTTGACTTTTTTCATTACGTTTGGTAGTTTATTGAATTTCACAACTTAGATCGCATTTTAAACTTGGATAAACCACCTCCAGAGAAACTTATGATCGTACATTCTTTCCTTTTAGCTTTTACAAAAAGCACTGACAGATGAAAATCTGAATTTGATAAAAAAAAAATCATTAAATCATAAATTAACTCTTGACTTAATTTTCATCACTCACTTTTGAATTATCTTAAGTATTTAAAAAATAAAATTATTTTTAAAAAAATCTAAAATATGCTGTAATAAATACATACTTGGACTGAGCAACAGGTTGGGCCCACTTAAACTGCCTGTAATGCTTTTCAAACTGAGCAGCTATATGATCAGTGCGATCATCTGGATTTAACTCCCAAAGATCATCAACTCTTAAAGGCCTTTTCCAGCCCAAGACGCTCATCCTAAATAGATTTGTAAGAAGTCATTCACAAAATATCGCTATACAAAAATAATTTCACAATTTCATTTACATTGAACACAAATAAAAAGAAATATTTTACCCATTAAACCACCAAAATACTATCTTTGATGCAAAAGAAGCTCTCAGTTCTGGACATTCTTTCTGAATGGGAAGAAAATAGACATAAGAATTTACCTTACATTAAATACAGGGTGTACACAAATGAAGCGACTCATTTCAAAAATTAATTTTAAAAAAACCCTAAAAATGCTGGAACTACAGCTTTTTTTTAAAATGAGAGCGCATCTCAAAAAGTTTTTTTTTTTCAGACAGGTAACATGCCATTTCGGTGGTCTAGGGGGTCATAAATTACTGGAAATCGGAAATTGGTATTGAGCCATTATCTGAGAAAATATTAAAACTGGAAGAAAAATAAAAGCATGTATTTGTAGGGAATTTTATGCTCTTTAATTTGTTAATTTACGTGTAGTGACACATGTGAAAACTGAAGTTTTCTCGTGATATTTAAAAAAAAACTAAAAAAAGAAACCAGAAAACATGCATCAGCTTCTGCTGATCGGTAACCATTGTGTATGGCATTTTCTGAACAAATGCTGTAACAAATTTTGAACGGCATAACGCCGTGTTACCTATATGGAAAAAACTTTGTGTGTGAGAGATGTGCTCTTTTTTTTTTTTTTTTCTTTTTTTTTAAACGTAGTTCCAACATTTGTAGGGGTTTTTTTTTATTAATTTTTGAAATGAGTCACTTCATTTGTATACATCCTGTATATTTAAAAAAAGGTACAGAAAATAAAACAAAATATTTATTCAAATTATATGAGAAGTTTGTGATCATAAATTAGATGAATATCCTGATGGATTTGCATTAAAGCTAACTTGGAGCACAAGAGCTGACCTCAGTATAAATTCATTAGCTTTAAATTTTTTTAAACAGATGGCTAGATTAAGAAATTATTGCTCATTTCATTCAAAGACACATTTTAGATTTCATTGTTCCAGCTCAAGTGTAAGAAGATCACATCTCCTTGCAAATTGTACAGCGAACCTAAACGCTCAGGTTAGATTTCATAACCAATTCCTTTTCCTAAAAGTCAGCCCTTTCTCTAATATGGATAAAATGATGCAAGAGTATGAAAATTCATTCATTTTCAAACAGACATGTGAAAAAAGGCTTACAAATTTGTCACTTTATAATATCCTAGATCTATAAATTTCACTCTCATATTGTTATGGTCAAATAAAATAGCAAAACATTATCTTTAAAAATAACGAACTTAGTAGAAAGAAAGAGAACTTAATGAAGTAATTTTAAAATCTGGAGGATACTATACCCTAGCTTCTTTATCAGGTGGATGTCGATATCTAATGTCTGCGAAGCATGACAAAATTAACTCAGCTACCAAGATCGGAAAATATATCATATGTGTGACAAAAGAAAAAACACTAGGTAATTCACCCTGCAAAAAATAAAAGAAAACACATCAACAATTGTATTTTACTTGATTAATATTAGTCAGTCAATAAAGGAACTAGAGTTAGTGTTTTAACAATTCATTACAAATAATAATAGTAAAAACTAACATTTCCAGATTAAAATTACATAATCTTTACATAACTATAAGATAAAACCAAATCGGAATAGCAATAAACAAAGAATGGTTATCACATGCTTTTCTTTTAAAGTTTATCTGTAAACTAGAGGGATAAAACTGAATCAATTATTTATGTAGTCCCAAGTAATACAGTTAGGTAGATCCATCTGATTTAGAATCAGTAACTTCAAAGAGACACAAAAGATGCTCTTTTTGTCATGTACCACCATGATGCTGATTTAGATTGATAATCAGTGGTGTCTACAAAAATGTGTAGGCAATAAATGACCAGTAGAACAGAACATCTTCAAGCCAGTACTACATCACATTGCATGCCAAATATATATTCAGGAGAAAGTACAGATTTGTTTTTATTTCCTATTGATCAGTGGCGTAGTCGCAGAAAAAGCAGTACCGGAACGCTCTAACCTGGTTGACAAAAATTGCTCTATTTGAAAGATGTTTTCACAATTTTTTTTATATTTATTTTTCGTGAAAAAAAGGGGGGGGAAAGCAGTGTCGGAATGCAGTTCCAATGCATGCTGGCTCCACTAGACCCCTGCTATTGATGCAATTTGATACTTCGGTATAAATTGTATTACATGCTAACACATACCATTAAATCCTTTGTAAAGTCTTTTCAAAATTTCAATGCTGCATCAGCCATTTTCACCAATTGATTTAATTAATATTACAATCAATGATAATAAAATTTTAAAAAATATAACAGGAAAACTTTGCTTTTCATGGGGAAGCTTAAGTGATTGTAGTTTTTTTCAGGTACACTTCTCATTCCAACAACACAGCAGAATATAGCAATTGTGTTTTGTGCTGATGGTTGGATAAGGTGAATTATTAGATGTGTTAGTGGTTAGGTGATGTTATTGTGCTGAAGGTTAGATAAGGCATTTCAAAGATCGCTTTCAATCCAATGGTTTGGATAGTCACAATTTCGTGAGAGATTTCACACAGCACGTTGGTATTTTCAAAATGATATGCCAAACATGTGGTAACAAATTCACATTCATTTTGGCAACAGATAGGCTGAAATTTCCTCAAGCAAAGTTGGATTTTTTTGTTAAAATTATTTTTTATATATTTTACTAATAGAAGGCAAAATTTGCATGATTATGCATGATCTTCAATTTAAAATTCATATATTTTAGCAACTGCCAATTTATTTGTGATAGAATTTGCTTTTTAGTTATGAACTTCAAAACATTTGCTTTGCCACCATGTAAGATCTACTGCAAACTCAAGACCATATCTGTATGGAGCAATTCTTACCTTCGCAAAATTTTCAAAATATTTCAAATTGTACAACTTCTTTTCAGCTAAATTATCAAATATCAAAAAGATGTCAATATTTATTTCAAAAATTTGCATAAAAACTGAATTCATCCACTCCATTAATTTACACAAGTTTACATACAAATTAAACACACAATAAAACCAAAAACAGTTATAATATGAAACAAAAATTTTGAATAATTTTTTGAAAAAAATGATGAAACTCTATAAAAATGCATTATAAAAAAATAATGCTCCACGATGAATAATATCCTGATATTCTTTCTAAAGGAAAATTTTGAAGTAAATGAAATGTCTACATAAGATTTTTAACATGCTGGTAAGTAAAATAATGTAAACATTAAAAATCAGTATTATAATTACCCGAGTCTGAAGTGTTATAAAAGCAGTTCTGTATGGAAAAATCTCACAAAATGTTAGTGATAACCAGAAAATGAATAAAATGCCGGAAGTATGCCGACCTTTCTTCCTGTTGAACAGCATTAAGATCAAGGCAAAAACCTGAAAGACAACATGGTTAGATGGAAAATGTGACATAATCATATAAAAAGCTAGCATAGGTATTTCACAAAATGTGATCAGAGTAAAAACATTTGAAAGTTATGTATAAAAAAAACACAGAGCCTAAGTTTATTAGCAGCATAATAGCAGTGGCGTAGTGAGGGCGAGTGGATTATGTGATTTTTTTTTTCACCCCTCTTCATCATCAATGGCTTAGCTTGTGTAAACAGTGCCTGGGTAATTTTATTTTTTCGCCCAGTCATCGTATTTGATACAAGGAGTGTCCGGAAAATAAGTGCCGTTTCGTTCTACCGCCACCACAGCACTAGGGTCTCAGTTCCGTGCATGTGCACATGTATCTCTGCTTCATTGTCTGTCCACTGACGCCATTACAGCAGGATTGTGTTGTGTTTACAGGTGTTAGTGAGCATTCAAAATGTTTAAGATGATTGTCAATCCCGCCGACTGTGAAGTGCGTTCTGTAATACGGTTTTTGAATGCAAAGAATGTTAAGCCAGCTGAAATTCATCGTCAACTTGTAGAGATTTATGCTGAAAATGTAATGACTGATGGAATGGTTAGAAAGTGGGTTCGACAATTCAATGATGGATGCACCAACGTTCATGACGAAGCACGGAGTGGGCGACCTTCTGTTGTCAATGGTGGTTTGGTTACAAAAGTGAATGAGAAAATTCGCGAAAACAGTCGGTTCACAATAAGAATGCTTTGTGATGAGTTTCCACAAATTTCAAAAACTGTTTTGCATGAGATTGTCACAAATCGCTTAAATTATCGCAGATTGTGTTCCCGTTGGGTTCCGAAAGTGCTTATGGATGTCCACAAAACGAAGGAACTTGGCAGTGCATTGACATTTCTTACCCGATGCAGTGAAGAGGGCAATGAATTCCTAAACAAAAATTGTGACTGGTGATGAAACTTGGGTTTGTCATGTCACTTCAGAATCCAAACAATAGTCGATGAATTTCAGCTGGCCTAACATTCTTTGCGTTCAAAAACCGTATTACAGAACGCACTTCACAGTCGGCGGGATTGGCAATCGTCTTAAACATTTTGAACGCTCACTAACACTTGTAAACACAACACAATCCTGCTGTAATGGCGGCAATGGACAGACAATGAACAAGAGACACGTGTGCACATGCACGAAACTGCGACACTAGCGCTGCGGTGGCGGTAGAACGAAACGGTACTTACTTCCCGGACATGCCTCGTATTAAAAAGTGATAAAAAAGTAACGTTTTTTAATCATGGCCAGTGGTGTAGACAGTGTAAGTGAAGCTCAAGAAATAATGATTTATTTTTTACCTCAGTCATCATCAGTAGCTTATCAAGCGTAAAACCCGAGGCATGGTATTATTTTTACGCTCCCTCATCATATTTTGCTTTAAAAGTGGCAGAAACGCAGTAATGTTTTGACTCCATGAAGTTCCCAAAGATTGGTGCCTGGGGCATCTATATCCCCCTTGCCCCCTACCGGTCGCTACACCACTGCATAACAGAGCCTACAGTGAGGGTATCAAACTCGAGGTTCACGTTTCACAATACAAAATTTTTTATGACGACCTCAGTTCCCCACAGACCCGAATCCTGGATTCGCCACTGATTTCAAACGAAAATTGACTAATATTTTGCAGTTACTTTCATATCCGTAAGTGGAACAGAAACACATATAATGTAATTCAACTTTTGCTGTAGTCAGCCATAGCTTTGCCTTAACTGTCAATTTGAGTCATGACTGACAATAAATGCATAGTAATTAATCATTTACAATTTTCCAGCAAAACCAAATAACCTATACTCACGAAAGTAAGCGCTTTCAGCGATTCAGCAATGAGGGAAGGTACAAAATGTATATCCTGACGTCTGTTAAATAATTCATCCAAAATATTCAAAGCACACAGGACACCTAGGACTATAGACAAAACCTGAAATAAGAAAAAAATATTGTGTTAGAAAAGAAACAACACTGAATAAGTATGAAACATATAATATTTATCGGATTTTATATCTACATATTTAATCTTTTCCTTATGGCACAGAAGCAGTCAAAGCCTTTTACGCTGGAACAACAAATGCATCATTGAAAGCACTATGGTTTCACTCACCAGGCATAGCCTATCTATGCCGTGTAGCTACAAAAGTGACCATCTCAACTTTTCAAAAATGCGTTTTTTGAAAGATTACGAGTCCATTTGACTCTTTTAACATCTCACCATCATATATTTAATTCTAGAACACATTGCCTCAATTCTCCGAATGTCATACGGTTTATTTTTTAATTTCATTTTGGCTAGATGCAACAGAAAATCCTCTTTTCTGAAAACATTTCTTATTTGGAGATGGCCACTTCAGCAGCTACACAACACATATAATCACCTTTTAAATAATTTTATTCCCCTGTTATTCTCTCACACTAATGCAAGGGGCCTCCACCCGAGTTGTTAACAATTACACTGGCACATACTCAATTACTGACCTTCCCTTCAGAACTGGAAAATAAGGGTGTGTGCAGGGTCGTCGACGGCCAAACCGCGCCTTTGGGCAAAGTACCGCCATACGAGCCCCAAACTCTTGAACTTGAATTAGAGGGGTTATGGGATTTGAAGCAACAAAGGCTGTAATCCCCTAGTTCCAAGTCCCCAACTCATAAAACAAATACCTACAAATGGTAAATAAACAAGACCAGTGGCGAATCCAAGGGTGGGGCTATCGGGCTGCAGCCCCCCCCCCCCCCGAGCTAAACCAAAAATCTTGATTTAATTTAAAATTACTACAACTGTTTGATCTTAATTTTCATTTTAAAAGAATAGTAATAAAATCGTGACAACATTGCTTTCTGACTCGACAGGCTCGAAAATTTTCCTACTTTTCCAGTCATTCCACTTGCACTTTTAGCGTTGGCGCGGTCGAAAACATTTTTTGGCCAGCAATTTCATTGTATTTTTTAATTAAATTATCAAAAGTATTGTAGTGTTCTTTATTATTCTTATTGTCAGGTGAGGAAAGCCTGTAAAGTTAAAGTGTTTTGGTTTATATAAGCCATGAGGTTTGACATTCGTCACTACGATACAAAATTATTATGACCTCAGCCACCCCCCCCCCCCGACCCGAATCCTGGATTCGCCACTGAACAAGACTCAATGAGCAAAGACCATACGACAGTTACAATTTGCTTTTGAATGAACGATTATTACAAGGGTCGTTTTTTTTCCAACCTCCGATGGACGATAAAAAAAAAAGAGAAGATTAGAAAACAAAATGAATTTATTACCAAAAGTTATGCTCAAACATGGTTACTTTTTGACAGATTCAGGCATTTTTTATATCGGTGGGCGAGGTTTCAAATCCCTTCTTCGAAGAGCGTTGCCGCCAGTGGTGATTTGATGAGGAGATTCAAGGCAACGTTAAGGCCCATTTTTCTGGAAGCTTTGGCCTCCTATCCAGTTAAATTCAGGGAAGAGATGAATATCACTCGTCGCTAAGTCGGAGCTATACGCTGGTGATCAGACACGTCCCATTTAAACTCCTGAGCTACAACAGCATTCTGAGGGCGGGCGTTCTCATCAATGAGGACAACTCCAGAAATCAGAATGGCTCTTCGCAGTCGTCGTAAAGTCACACAAGAAACAGCTGCATTGATCGTTTTCCACAAACCATCCTTCTGCTTGAAAAAAGTGAATAACACTACGCAACTCCACTAGCCATGTTTATATGCCTACAGATCAGCTGAAACTGGCCAGTTGGCGTCGGCAGTAGTTAAGGTTATGGTTAGAGGCATGCGCAGTCGCCCACCACGCATCCCCACCTTATACCACTTGTATGCCTGTTTAGCGTAGCGCCGATAGCACAGTTGGTTTGATATGCTTCTTCCAAGCGTTTGCCCCAAGTTCGATCTTCACTTCTTGTTTTGCTTAGCCAGAATCATCGCCCTGAAAAATCTTTACTCTCTTCAAGTATTATAAGAAAATTTTTAATTTTAAACCCTATCCCAGATAGCAATTTTAGTTTGCAGCAATCTTGCTCTGCAAATCTGCAAACTTGGAACAAGATTGACACGGCAAGAGTGCAAGCTTGAAACAAGTTAACGCAAAAACGATTTAGTCACCATGCGTCAAACTTGTCACAAGCTTGCCGCGTCAAACTCATTGTAAACTATAGTAAAAACAGAGTACGCAGACAAACCCCCGACAACTCACGTCATAAACCTGTCGGCTTAGCCACTCAGCCGGCTCGACTTCTAATGCTGAAGACAGATTATGCTAATACATCGGTTCATCTACACGTTTTATTTTAAAATGTTTTTTTTTTATTTCATTAAATTTTGAGTTGAGAATATTATTTGAAGTCAAAGAGAGGGCTATTTTCGCTAATAACTACGTATTTCTAGCAGAATAAATTATGAAATTAGGGTTCAAAGGTAATTACTTTTAAAATGGGACAAAATGTAAATTATTATTTTTCAACAAACATTGACTGCTTATCAGGTTTAATTTTGTTTGTGAACATTAAAATTTCAACAGTAAGAAAAAAGCGATATACTATTCTTAAGAGTATTAAGTAAGAGGCGATTAGATTTCTTTGAAGTGAGAGTTCTGTATTTCGTAAAAAGACGGCGAATTTTTCAAAAAAAAAATTTTTATAAAAAAATTAGTTTTTTTACAAATTATTATTGATTTATTGAATTAATAAAAAGAAGGACGGTCTAGGAGATGCTATTAAAAATCGGATGTTTTTTAAAACAGAGACAAAGATTATCTGCAAGTGTGCTGTATCATCTTTGCAGCAAACTTGTTTTGCAATCGTGGTGTGAATTTTGTCATAACGACTTCACAGCAAACTTGTTTTGCAAGTGGGTTGGTCGATTATGCTTTGTTACTTTACAGGAAGTTTGCTGCAAAGTTGCCACATCAAGTTTGTCATGAAAAGTTAATATCAAGAAAAATCAAACTTGCTGCAAGTGTACATGCCATCTGGGATATCTCTCCTTACATTTTCGATCCTTTATTTTTTATGGAACATTACAACTTTATCTTTTATTTTTCTCAAAGGCTAAACCTTTTTTTTAATGATTATAATTTTAAGAAAAAATCTGACTCTTTTAAATCTGCACAGTTCTCACTACTTGGATATTCATAATTCAACTACAAGCCTAATCCCTACAAAGAAATGCAGGTGATGGCCCCTGCGGAGGCCAATGGACTGCAGGAAAACCGTCAAATCGTCGTCACAACTTGAAATCTGGTCACTTGTTATCAGCGAATGGAAGTCTTTCTTCCAGTTGCCCAGTCACGTGAAGGATTGTTACGAAAACCAGACTTCTAGCCACCTTCTGTTAGATTAATTTAATGAGAATGTGCGAGTTTATTGTTCAGAGAAAATAAATGTAGAAATACAACTCAACTCGTACAGAGCTCTATTTGCCATGGATAAAAATGAAACATTCTTAAAAATAAATATATTTTCCCTTATTCCAGACCGGCGGGCCCTTCTTTGGGCCCGGCCCAGGGAAATTTGCCCTCTTTCCCTCTCTTGGAGGGCCTGAGTGAGTGACGAGTTTCAACAGTAAACAGCTCCATCCGAAAAATTTGAAGGCTGCTCTACTTACGCCACTATACACATTCCACAAATTTTTGTAGATACCATTCAAGTTGGCTAACTAAAAATAGCATTTAAATCCAAAACATAAATGAGTAATCTTAGCTTCTTTCATCTGAAAATTACACAATATTGTTTGCTCTTACCTCATTTCAAATAACTCCCATTTTTTGATGATAATAGAAAAATTCAATCATTTCTATGGTCTAATGTTTGATTAATTTTTTTAGAAATAAACAAGCATAAAATTTTCAGTATTAATATGAATAACCTTTTTTCACTTTCTAAAAAACTCCGACTATTTAAACGTTATATAAATCAAAATCATATGTATCAAAATGTTTTAATTCCCTATCTCTGCAAGCTCTCTCTTGTGCTGCAACTTGTTGTGGCTCAAGAGGACTAGTCCTGGTATTTTTTAATACACCTAACGTACCATAGGTATTATCATGCATTTAAATTTCAGTTCCAGAAAAATTATTTTTTCATTCAACAGAAAACATTCAATATATTTAAGACTATAGTAACTCAGGATATAAAATCAGGCAGAGAAACTTCACAACTTTTTCACAGAGTTTTGCAACCAGCATAAAGAGAAAACAACAGTACCATTCTGGATATGTTTGCTCCAGTCCATGGCAGGGGCTTGTGGGATGATTTTCTCTGAAAATAGCATTCTAGAGGACCAAACAGCCACAGGAACAAGCAAGGAATCCAAGCGAGGGCTGTCTTTTCAAAGCATGGTGTTAAGTCTGGATTGGTTGAATTCCATAAAAGATTGTCATCCTGTTACGGGGAAAAAAGAGAACAAAAAAAAATTAACACAGGTCTTTAATTTTACGTGAAATAAATCTATAAAATACACGCAATCCGACAATGAGGGCTCGGCACTATTATTCTATCTAGACCCAAACTTAACAAAAGTTGCTCTAAAAATCGGCACTATTATTCTATCTAGACCCAAACTTAACAAAAGTTGCTCTAAAAATCGGCACTATTATTCTATCTAGACCCTTTTACTTACTTTTTTAATAATATCTAGTGTTTATGAATTTAAAATCTGTTTTGTGTAGTTTAAAGAATTTTAAAAGGCGAATCTCTATTTAACGAATTTTCCATATAGCGAACTTTTTTTCGGGATTTAGCGACTTCGTTAAATAGAGGTTCGATTCCTAGTTCCGAAGTTTCAGGCAGCTAAAATGAAATTAAAATTTAATTTTTCCTATAAAAAGTAGAGGGCGACCGGCCCCCCCCCCCCCCGATTTGCCGCCACTGCTAAAAATGTAATATCTTACCGACAATGAGCTTCTAATAAAAGATATAAAACCGAAACCAAGCATATAAAACCGAAAGCACAAACCCATTAGAATGTGAGCTACAGCGATAACTGGAATAGGCAGTAAGGCCCGGTGCACCAACGCGATTTGATTTATGCCGAACACGTAATTAGCATACTGTTAGGCACAGGAAGCGTGTTTGCCAATATCACTTGTTAGTCTCATTCTTATATAGATTCGTGAAAACTAAAATCCTTGTAATAGTAGAGACAGGCAGCTTGAGTAACACTAGTTATGAAGAGCTGCTGAATAATAAGCTAAAAACGTCCTGGCTTTTTGCAGTGGAATTTCTATGAGATAGAGCATTTCTTATTGCTTCAGAAATGACGAAACATATAAGTGAAAAGAGACATTTATTTGAACAACCACATTTAAGAACATATTTAGAGATTACCACATTTCCATTTTGCAGGGTTGATACTTGTCCTACATCTTATAGGTACAGTACCAGCAACAGCTTACATAGCACTTATGTCTCCCCGAGAAGAGAATGCTTAGAGGACCTACAGACCGTACCAAAAATGACCTAGTAGAGACAAGCATATATACTCTGCTAATAATCAGTAGATCTACATATCAGCTGCGGGAATCGAATAGACAACGTCATACGATTCCGATTAAATAGCTGCTAATATAGATGTCAAGTGAAGTGACTAGATCAAAGAAGTGACGTAAAAATCTTAAAGAAAGAATGCTTCAAATCTTAGAGTAAAGGTACGAGAGACAATTTAGAAAAGATGCAAGCTTCGTAGCTTAAAATGCAGAATTTCCTAACACATACAACCGGAAGTCACATACTTCAGGTCTGTTTCCATTTCCTCCAAACTCTGCGAAAAATGCTGAGTTAAAGTGTCGCTAATTTCTTGTCCCACACTTCAGCTCGACGGGAGGTATGGTTCACTACCCATCTTCTATCAATGTATTTCAAACCGCTAATCGTTCCTCCGACATTTTATTGCTAATGACTTGACCGACACAAGTCGGACGTATGTACCGTTACAAAATGGAAAGCTGCACTTCCAATGGATGACATCATGCGAGTTTCTACAAGTTATATCTATTATTTAAAGCTGCAGAAAGAGTTTCGTGAAATTGAACTACTTTCATTTTAAACATAATTTCATTACACAGCAACTTGAGTTGTTACTGATTACGGTAAATCATAATGCATTGAGAAAATAGCAAAATGCATTTTGAAGCAACGTTGGAAAAGGATTCATGTAATTTAAATCGAAATTTCTCCCTCAGAGTGAACAATTAAAATAACAGTATAAGAATTCTCAATTATCTATTTTTTTTTGTTACAAAAATCGGTGTTTGTCTTATGTGCATACCTGTGTAACACAATATTATCCATCGCGGAAGTAGCGAGACATATTGCAAGGACGATATCAACACTGCAGCTATCGACGTTTCTTCATTTTGAAATAATTCTTCATACTTAATCCCAGTGGCACAAAGATATTGTACAATATTGTACCATATTAGACAATATTCGCAATATTATATAATATCGAACAATATTGTACAATAAATATCATGCAACATGTTTTGCTACCTAGGAACAATCGCTAAATTATTTAATATAGGCTAAATTATAAAAATTGCAGAAATACACATATCCAAATCGGGAAACAGCACGGATTCTAAAAGACATATCTTTTCAATGTCTGCGACTGTTTCTTCTGGATTGTATGCTTTAGCATCCGTTGTACCTGCCTAGTTATGACACTTATTATAAGAAAATCTTAAGGGCAGGAATGGCGCTAGAGATTGCCCAACAGGGGGGCACGATCTCCCCGACGGGGGGGGGACGAGTGTAATGAAATTGGCCTCAAATTTCCGCCAGATTATTATTTTTCAATTACAGTTGAATACCCCGTACAAAAATTTTCCCCGACGGGGGGGGCACAGCTTCCCCGAGGTCCCCCCTCTGACGCCACCCCTGCTTAAGAGGGAAATAAAAAACTGAAGTTAGCAAAAAAAGAAATAAAATAAATAAAGATTCTTCGCAGCACGGAAGGGCAGAGAAAAAAGGTGAAGTTTCTGCATTTTGCAACAAAGTGGAAACTAAAATTCCCGAATACGGAATTCGGGACTTTCCTCGCGAAAAAAATCCAAATCAAATCCAAAAACCCAAATTTCTTTCCAAAAATCAAATCAAGAAACCACCGCAACGAAGAAATAAAATTTAGTTTGGGAAAGCGTACCCAGAGTTCCATGCTTTCCCGAGAAGAAAAGTGCTATATTTGGAAAGAAATTCAGAAAGAGAAAAAAAAAAATTCCGAAAACGAATGCAGAAAAGGAAATGGAGGTGCTAAGAACTGTACAATATTTGCACTAATAACATTACTTTGATTTATTCTTCTTTCCCATCCATGGCCTCCTCCACTTCTACAAATTGAATCTTCATTACAAAGCAGAAAACTGTAATTTTATACGAAATCGAAATTCCATAAAAGTTTGAAAATTTAAGAAAGATACAGTCAAAAAATTAGAATATTAGAGATATTAACAATTCAATCCGGCGACGTCATCCAACATCATCAATTTTCAATCAATGATACTTTTATCTCTGTTTTGGCCTTAAATGGGTTTTGGCACGACAATGCTGGCACTATTTTTGAAAAAAGAGATACCTGCCAAATGTGAAGATGTGACTAGTAAGCTTTCCTCTGGTTGCAGGCAGGGTCGTCTTAACAAATTTGAGCGCCCTAGGCTGGAATTATTTGGAGCACAATCAAAACAGTAATTAGAAGACAATGAAAATACCTAACTAATAATATAATTGAGTGAAAATGTCACCTTTTCTGTGATTAATGCCTTACAATTTTGCAAATCGGCGCCTTTTCAAATAAGGATTTTGATAATTACCTATTTAATTGACACAAAAATAGGCATTTTAATTTTTAGCATTATATATATATATGTAACGTTGTTCCGTTAAGTGAAGTGTAGAGGTAGTTGAAGAAGATTGCAGTCGTTAAATGTCTAAAACATTTTATTCCATTTCGAAGATAAGCAAAATCAAATAAGTTATAGAGTACTCAATATTATATTAAGATTAAACGTTTAAAATATTAGGAGAATGTTAAATCCATGGCCAGGAGTGGAGAATTACGCCGAAAAACGGCGTGACTGCTCAATGCGTTACATGATTACCAAAAGAGGAAATTACGCAGACGCGGAGAGTTTTTAAAAGACCAAAAAGGGGAAAGTACCGAAGTTGAGGCTCTAGAAGCAGTGCGACTCTTGCGAGTCTAGTTAGAGTAGAAGTGTTTTGTCATAGGATTGAAGTAGAAATAATTCGTTCGTAATTATAAAATATCTCTCGTTAAAAAGGATTTGTTTTAAATATAGGAAAAATTTCTAAGTCATTACATATATATATATATAAAGGAGGCAAAACATAATAGAAAAACAATAAATAATGACATACTACACTCCCCTGGCAACAGCCAAAGTTAAGCGCGAGAACTGTTACATGATTCTCTGTTCACACCCCTTCACCGCCAGTCTGTACCGCGACCCTCCGCATACATTGCCACGTCAACATCCGTCCTTCCGGAACGTAAAATATTTATTCTTACTTTTCCCTAATATTATCACATCATACTTCTGTTTTAATTATTCAAACTCCTCTCTCTGTTTTTTTTTTTTTTTTTGTTTGGTTTGGCATTAGGGATGAAAATCAGTGTTTTAGGCCTTACGGCGTAACTGATTGCAAGAAAATGTCAAACTTTTTATATTTAGCAATTCACAATAACTTCATCCCCTGAAGAAACGTTATTGTGCATTTAATACGTTTTTCATTTCACATTTTATACTCTTTCATTTTACGATTTATACTCATTATATATCACTATGTTTTTTTTATGTTTATGTATTTATAATACAAAACCGATGGCTGTCTAGTTACAGACCCCTAATCATATTTGTATAATTTTTAATATATTCAAAATTATAATTTTTTAAAAAAATTGGTTCAAAATTAAAATACATCGGTTTAGTAATTTTATAGGCGACTTTTGGATCAGTGGCTACAGCCCTGGTTACAGGCTGAAACAGTGGCAGAGAACTAGTTATCCCAACAGTTCCTGACAAAATGTTCAATCTACAGACAGTTAATAGTTCCTTCAGGCCATAGAACCTAGAGATGGAAGGAGGGGCAAGGAGGTTTAGGTGACGCGGGCGCTAGTCAAGGTGCGCCATGGAGACAAAAAAATAAACATTAGCGTGATTACATAACTTTTTAAAGCTAAATATAAATCAGAGAGCGAAAAAATTATATTACGGCCAATGCATCTTTGCTAAGCCACTTATGACGAATGGGGGCGAAAATATGCCTCTGGCACCACTTACCCGCTAGACTCTTCGGACAGCCATGAATTTCGACATATTTTCTATACTAACCTAATAGATAAAAGTTAACGTTGATAGACTATATGGCGATTTCTACATAAATTAAATTTTAACGGCGCATGGAGTTTTTAGAGAACATCAGGCTAGATTCTTTGAAAAAACGTCGTTATGTTCATGCGGCCAAGAAAGTTGCAGAACATTCCAGTGTCCACGTAAAAAGAGAGTGCTGCCAAACACGCTACTTTCGGTCAGCTGCTATCTCTCATGTCTCAAGAACTCTTAAAACCCAATTCATGCAACATTCTTCTAATCTGGCAAGAATGATGGAACTCATCGAAAGTTCCAAACTGTGCCTCAAACCAGAAGTATCAAGTAAGTAGCCAGGTATTATCTAAAGCAAGAATCAATTAGTACATCTTGTGACATGGGTCCTTTTGTGGTCCAACACTACAGGTTTGTTTTAATTAAGTCGAGGTTGTTCCAGATCATTATAAAACTAATTGTCCTCCGTCTCTCATCTTTTTCAATATATATATAGCGAAAACCTTTCAAAGACTTGTTTTATCATTGTAATATTTCATTAACATTTTCTGAATAATTGTTGTATATTGAGTTTCTCTCAGTTTTCACACATTAATGCTGCAATTTTATTTACTTTTCACTTATGGGCATCACGACAAAATTTGTCAGAAGAAAATCGGACCGAAATGGGTCGTGGAACAAAAAAGTTGAGGAAGTGCCGTGCTGTATTAATTTCATCAATGCTTGGGCAAATGCCGCAAATTTCATTAGTGGGCCCGATTGATTGGTTATGATATTAGGGCCAGATTTAGCTATGTTGCCGATGACTGGCGAGAGTTACAGTGCAAATTAAGCAGAACAGGCACGTTCTAATCTGGGTGACAAAAATCGCGCTATTTTTAGGATGTTTTTATATTTTTCTTATTTATTTCTCATAAAAAAAGCAGTGCCGAAACAGCGTTCAGGCTCCATTACACCCCTGTTCATATGCCAGGAGGAGGAAAAAAGGGGAGAAGGTAATGGATTAAAATTGAATCATTTTGGTGCATTTTACATAAGTAATAAACTACTTATACAGTGAGATTTTAATTTCGAATAAAACACCACTTAACCATTTCTAAGGCCGTGGGAATATACTTCCCACCAAATACATCAATTTTTAAAATACATTTTTTAAGGTTCGTATAAGTTCTCGCCCAATTTTTCGATGAAACAAAAACCTGGGTGTACCAATTTCTTCTCTCAAACCATAATTGAAGTGTCTTGACTTTGTAATTAATTATTAATTAATAAAATCATTTAACAAAAAATAATGCCATCCGATAAGCTGAATGAATTTTTCATAAATTAATTTCAATCCCAAAGTTATTTTATTATACAACTACTGGGAAAAAATGGCCCTTTAACTCTTTTTAAGGCCGTGGGAATACACTTCCCACCAAATTCAACAATTTTTAAATGCATTTTTTAAGGTTGGTGCAAGTTCTCGCCCAATTTTTCGATGAAACAAAAACCTGAATGTACCAATTTCTTCTCTCAAACCATAATGAAGTATCTTGATTCTGTAATTAATTATTAATTAATAAAATTAATCAACAAAAATAATGTCATCCAATAAGCTGAATGGATTTCTTTTCTTATATTCATCTCAACACCCAAGTTATTTTATTATACCACTGCTAGAAAAAAATTGCCTTATAAGAGCTTAAGACCTTAAAATATAGACAAGAATGCGTGTGAAATTATTCACTTACCCAAAAGGGAGACTTGCAGAATTCATCCAAAAGCGGCGTTTTCACCATGGTGAGAAGACGTGTAATCCTACTGTAAAGCTGTGTCACCTTATTGACATGACAGCTGATCTAAGGCAGGAACGCGCGCACGACGAAGGAGAGACTGGGAACGCCGTCAATCTGCAAGGGAAGAACAAGGATCGGTGATATTTCCGCAATATGGCACTCGTCAAATCAATTAACCAATTAATACGTGCCGCTATTTATCGAGAGCATTACGCTTCCGAGGAGAGACGCAAGGACACACATGTAAAGGGTTTGTGGAGAATCACCCATCATTCAAGTTTCGTTTTGATTTTCTTTTTAGGCTCTTACTGGCTGGAAGTGGCAACCTTCCAAAGTTTATCTGGAGAAAGAGGAACTTGTACTTGCTTTCAGAACAACCACCGTGCTCTGGTGGCGATTCGGATGCGAATTCCAAGAAAAATTGCCACCGCTGGATTTGCATTTCAGGGCGGCAATTTCAAATAGCATACTGATAAATAAAAAGCGGATGAAGAATATCTGTATCGTTTCTGTTATCTAAGCCGAGTTCAAGCCAACCATACCAGTTGCGGTTTTAAATGGCAAGATTGCGTACATCTGTCTAACCAATAAAGTGAAAGAAAGGACTGCCATTTGGGATATATTCAAACAATCTTTCTGTAACACTCCATTTAAGTTAGAAAATCTAAAAAATTTTTAAAATCACGATCATTCCTTACTGTACAGTAGAACCCCAGGAATCCGAAATTTCGGATAATCCGAGCATCTGTTTTCAATTTTCTGAAAAGTCTTTACTGAAAAATGAAGGAAAAATAAAAATTACGAATCAGAAACAAAGCTAATGTTTATTCCTAACTTAAAAGAAGTATTAGAATTGGTTTTTAAGAATAAATACAACAGCTTAGCGTAGAAACGAACTCGGCTATCTTTTTTTTTTTTACCCTCAACATGTTTGCCACTGTACCGTGCGAATCGGCGCGTGCTCTTTCCGTACGCCTTCTACTGAAGTTGGTATATCAAGAGTATTTTAACGAATTTCTCGGATAATCAGAATTCCTCTGCATCTGAACAAGGGTCAGCCCCAATTAGTTCGGATTCCCGTTATTCTACTGTATAATTGAATCTCACAAATGCAGTGGATTAATAATTTAGATTCCGCAGAAACATTCATTACTTAAAATCTACGCGGCTTCACGGTTTTACTTTCTCGTATACGAAGAATACAAAGAGAAAGAATTGTAATCGCCAAAAAATTCGGACTCGATATTTCGATGGATCTCCACGTTTTAGACCTCTCCGAGTCCGAAAAACAATTTTGGAATTGTATGTGAACACGATAACTCGATAACGATTGGAGTTAGAGAAATGAAATTTGGTATATGGGCTTTACACAAAATTAGAAGGTACTTAAATATCTAGATAGATAAAATTTGGTACACAGTTTTATCATCAGGAATGTAGGTCCGCATTAAATTTTGGACCAAATCCTTCAAAGGGTTGACTGTCTGTCAGTCTGCATATTCGTATGCATGCGAATACGATAACTTCTAAACACAATGATTTAGATAATTAAAAATTGGTACGAGGTCTTGCAACCCTAATTGTAGATCTGTGCCCACTTTTCATTTCAATCGGTTGAAAAACAGGCATCCAAAATGCATAGCCGAATTCTGCATCGTACTAAGATGCAAAATGCACGCCACATTCCGCGCCGTTGGCGTCTGCTTGGCGTATTTTAAAGCGGGGTTTCCACGCGAACAGTAAAACCGACAGTAAGATGTCGCTGTCAAGTTCGGACAGAGACTTGCCGTGGCCCGGTTAAAACTTTTATGATTCTGCGCATGCGTCATCTCTTACTGTCGGTTTTACTGTTCGCGTGTAAACCCCGCTTAACTCCCGCTACTACTATTGCGCTCCTTTCATCTTTGACGTGCATCAAGGAAAACTCGTGGCATTCTGGGCGTTACAGAAGGTTCGCAATTTTTATCCGAACGGGGGAGATGGCACTTTTTTCTGGAATATACGAGAAAGTTTAGGGGAGACCACTCCCGCTGGGTTTTTTTCCGTCGTTAAAAAGAAACAGCAAATATTTACCGCTCTAACAAGCACGCTTGCAAATTTTTATAAGTTAACTCAAAAAGATAAACTAGTTTATATCAACTAAACTATGGTGTCAATACATGCTCACGCATCAAATGCGCTTCACCAGTTGAATTAAGGTATCCGACTGATTTAAAATCGTCGTTTTCGATGAAATTATCAAAAACAATTTTATGGCTTAATTGTGTAGCCTGTTTAATCAGCTTTCTAAAACTGTCTCACTTTTTACTCTACGTGAATTACAAATGGAGTTACAGCTGTTTTATTACCGAACTGTAAGCATTATTTTATGCTGCATGAAAACTTTAAATGTGTTTTCTGAGAAATGATATTTTTGAGGAAAACCCTCGACCGTAACAATGATTTCTCAACAGGTTATTCAAGTATTGATATGAAATTTTCTGAGATTGTTTTCTGTAATATGCTTGATGTTTTCTTCTAAAAACTAAGGTCAATTTTAAAATCAAGTATTATTTTTAAGTGCTTAAATATAAACAAAAAGCATTTTTATGAAGAATTACCAGTTTAGTAACTATGTTCAGCTATATATCAAAACTATTTTGAAGTACAAGAAATATTTTAGAGAATAACGCAGATAACTGTCATAAAAATGTACTCCTACAAGAATTTATGTATATTTAGAATATGATTTTGTCTATGGCTGTTAGCGTAAGGCAAATATTTTAGTCATTTTTCTCCAAATTTCTCAGTTTTTTAAAAAAATATTATTTTGAAAGCCTAATTTTACAATATTTTCATAGTTTTGAAACATATGCAGTTGAAAAATAACATTAAAAATATATATAAGTTATTTTTCAAAAAAAGTCTCCGATCACAGTCGGATACCTTAAGGATTCAATTACGCATCTTGCAGGAAGAAAAAGGACTTGGCCTTGACATGTAAGACAACGGGCATTTGGACATTAGATGACATGCACAGCTACGTTTGTCATTTGATTGTCAGGCCACTTGAATTGGCCCCAATTCATTTGAAAAACAATTTGAACTACAATAGCAATCTTTAATGCAGAATGTAGACTGGATGCGGTACACTGAGATATATTCTTTCCTTTAACATAGAGGCTTTTTTTTGGGGGGGGGGGGAGCTCCATATTGAACTATTCAGATTTCCACGCAAATCTATATAAAACAGCGATCGCGGTTAGCGAACAATACGGGTAAAGAACATTGTCTTTGAATGGATTATGTTCCTTTAACAGTTTTTCTTATTCATTTTACCCAATTGGATCGAACTGCTTGCCTTTTTTTTAAACATTTTCAACCATGAAGAGATACATGCACAAAAAAGGAAGAAAAGAATAAAAAAAGCTTAAACCCTAGTATTACTGTAATCAACAACGTTCGTCGGTTCCGCCGCATGCGAATTAAATTAGAGGACACACTTTAACTTGAAAGTCACATTTTCTTTCTTTTATTTTAACCTTAAGAAATAGCAATTATTCCATGCTGAGATTTTTTTTAAGAATCTTTTTCCAAATTACATATCCAACAATAGATAACCGTGTTTTGCATTTCTTTTATCTTAAACGCGTCTTGTTTCATAGAACAATGACAGAAAATGGCAACCTTGAAGATATTCGCATAATAGATCGCTTTTGAAGGTCTAAGCAAAATGTATAGTTGGAAACTTTTTTGAAAAGAAGTAAATTACCACTCGACAGGATTCACAATTTCCTAGAAATAATAAATGCTGTCGACTTTCATTCATCTTAATTGAGTTGGTCGCTGAGGAGGTGGGATTTTCGCAACGTAATCTAAGCTGCGCATATTCGGCAGAGCTCTTAATTTCAAGAGTTTGCTTTGACGCATTTGAGACGAGAAAAGACAAACATTTTCGAAAATTACTATACTTATATTGAATCAAATTTAAAACACAACACACTCCCTTGTCACGGTCGTAGATCCTAAAAATGTTTTATTATGCGAATCCATGAAACATGAAGCAAAAACAGACTGGAGCAAAAAAGGGAAAAAAATCGTGTTCCAAAATTTAAAAAATCGTGCTGCCATATTTTTAATTAATAGGAAAGATAATGCTTTTTGCCAAACATCTGACGCATTAAATAATGTTATCACTAATAAGCAAAGACGGGTCACCAACAGCGGTTTTATCAGTAACCAAACGTCACTGATACTCCTGCTTCAAACGCTACCAATCTTTGGAAAATTCAAGGCAAATCACAAGACAATATTCCCGAAATATCCGTCATCCCACCATCGATATTAATATTTGTCAGGAGAGCCTAAGCAGGAGGCTATAACCTCCATTCTTTTAGCTGTGCTCAAAAGGTAACTCTAATGACTAACATAATGGATACTGCGCCAAGAGAAATAATAATAAGAGAAATGAGTGAAAGAAAATAAAAAATAAATAAACTGAAAATGAAGAAGAAAAGTTCTTAGCAATTAAAATATAAGATAAATAAGAAAATAGTAAAGATAATATAAAAAGTAATAAGGTGATTGGATAAAATTAAGTTAAAACGAAGATAGTAATTTTTATATCTCCGAATTTCTTTGGATGGGCAATTCGCTTTTTCATCTGTCATGCGGTGAAGACAACATCACAGACAAGGTGGGGAGAGGTCGGAACACTGCAGAGAAAACTGTTTACACCATCATCCCCAAGAATGTCATAATGCAAGAAAAGCACGGAACCAGCAGCGAAAAAGTACCTGCAAATGTCGGTAATAGAATGGGTGCAAATTTCAGAACTGATGATTTGCTCCAGTTATGCCAGCTTCGTGAGAGATTCGCATTCTTCAATTGGCCTCACAAAAAGAAATTGAACCATGTTTTAAGATACCGTATCGTGTGCTGAAACCGTGCTGATGAAATGCTATATTATAAGGGGTTGCCTTTACTTTAAAAACAGGAGTGGGGAATCACTGAGTGAAATAAGAATCGTATTGCATGAAAATCATGGCTAAACTAGAAAAAGTTACCAAAATCAACATCTTTCCAATGTATAGTTTACTTGTCGGCGATATCATCTCTATACAATAACATTCCCGTTTTCTTTTTTTTTTAAATTAAACTTCCTTGGAAATTCCAGTATCATCTAACAAAAAAACCTCACCAACAGAAAATACTGATATTCAGTTTCATAATCATTAGACTATGAAAGCATTCACAATATCTCCCAAGTACAAACATGTGAACAATAATAAAATTAAGAAATATAGAAAGAAAATAGACGTTTTTTCTGTTTTGTTTAATTACATTAAAAATCTCGACTTTATTTATATGGCTTTTGGACTTCCGCTTTGAAGATTCCATTGACTTTAGATTAACATCGGAATTACGTAGTCACCGCATTTTAATGTAAATAAACAAAACAGAAAACTCGCCCATAAAATCCCAAAGCACCTAAAAATACCATCTCTGTAGTCATCCGCACAAATTAAAAGTATAAATTTGTATTTGTTCTCCTACAGAACAAAATAATAACTGTTGATCGCATCACAGCTGCAAAATCAGTCAGTGACAACTCAAGTTGAGAGTAAGTAGAAAGCTAAGGGTGCTAGCATGACCGGTAAATGATAAAGCATGTGTTTTCTACGAGCTTTGAGGTTATAGAAAGCATCCATCCAACATGAAACCATGTTTTGTTATAAATACACAGTTTGATGGCATAATCCAAAACTAAACTCCTTTCAAATATGTAAGGTACTTTTAAATACATAGCAATCATATTCAAGACAGTTTGTCGACTTCAACTGTCACTGATTGTCATAAAAGCATAGCTTAATGCGAATAAAACAAGGAGATAACATTATACTACCTTTTTCCAAAACAAAGATGAAACAAATGCAAATAAAGTGATAAAATATTAAAACTAATTTATATCAAAATATTTCACTGAATAATATACTCTTCAAAACCACTATAACAAATAGTTTTCAAATAATTTGCAAGGCATGCTAAATTGCAACTGTTAAAAAGAAAGAACTTGCGATTAATTGTCTTCAGTTTTTATACCTTTCTTCGAACAGAAAATGAAACGAACATTCGTTTGTGCGCATCAAAGCTCCTTTTCTAAAAAATTATTTCTCCGAAATGATTGTTCAATCCCATTTCTGAATACGAAACTGATGGAGGAAATACTACCGACTGTTCTGCTATCAAAACGTGCAAGGAGTTAAGTAATTGGCAATGAAACGGGCGTAGTTATGTAACGGGGGATCGTCTCCAAAATACACATTTTGAGATAGTATTTCGTAAGATTTTACAAAAAAAAAATTCTATCACATCTCTCCAAAACTATTACATTAGAAGTTGTTAGTCTCGCAAAGGATCGGAGTTGTTTCGGCTATGCACCGCGAATAACAAACATTTAAGTACAATTTGCAATAGTGGTTAGTTTCCGGTTGCATAATTGCATCCGATTTTAAAATGTAATAAAATTTGAAAAATTATTTACAAACAAAATGAAAAACATATATATAAACGACACTACACAGTTTTTTTTTTTTCATTGGAAAATTATCGAAATTTAGCAATATTTATTCAGTTGACACATGTCTTGGAGAGACATTTTTGATGCATTCTACTTTATTTTTAAGATCATAAAATTTTACCACCTTAAAGCAGAACATACAGAAAAACAGGCATAATTCCAAAAATGATTTCGTTACATTCATGGCCGTATAAAACGCAAGTTACGTCAAAATCGTGAGATAGAATACATCGACGATTATGCAAACTCGCGTACACTAGAAAATGAGACTTAACTACTAAAAATAAGAAAATAAAAAAATATGTAAAACATTTATGTAAATATATATAAATTTTTAAAAAATCTTGTATTATTTTAACAGAAAACTTCTACTGAAGAATTTTGGAAATACGAACTCCAGGAATCCGAAATTTCGGATAATCAGAACATCCTGCTGAAAAACTTTTACCGAGAAATGAAGGAAAAATAAGAGTTACGAATTAGAACCAAAGTTAATGTTTATTCCTAACTTAATCCGACTGTGTTCGAAGACATTTTTTTGAAAAATAACATATATATTTTTTAATGTTATTTTTCAACTGCATATGTTTTAAAACTATGAAAATATTGTAAAATTAGGCTTTTTAAATAATATTTTTTTAAAAAAACTGAGAAATTTGAAGAAAAATGACTAAAATATTTGCCTTACGCTAACAGCCATGGACAAAATCATATTCTAAATATACATAAATCCTTGTATTTTTATGACAGTTATCTGTGTTATGCTCTAAAATATTTCTTGTACTTGAAAATAGTTTTGAGATATAGCTGAACATAGTTACTAAACTGGTAATTTTTCATAAAAAATGCTTTTCGCTTATATTTAAGCACTTAAAAGTAATACTTGATTTTAAAATTGACCTTAGTTTTTAGAGGAAAACATCAAGCATATTACAGAAAACAATCTCAGAAAATTTCATATCAATACTCGAATAAGTTTTCGACAGTTTTCCTCAAAAACATCATTTCTAAGAAAACACATTTAAAGTTTTAATGCAACATAAAGTAATGCTTACAGTTCGGTAATAAAACAGCTGTAACTCCATTTGTAATTCACGTAGAGTAAAAAGTGAGACAGTTTTAGAAAGCTGATTAAACAGGCTACAAAATTAAGTCATAAAATTGTTTTTGATAATTTCATCAAAAACGACGATTTTAAACCAGTCGGATACCTTAAAAGAAATATCCGAATCTGACTTTAAGAATAAATATAGTACCTTAATTAGTAGAAACAAACTCGGATGCCTTCTCCTTACCCTCAAGTTGTTTGCCACTGTATCAACGTCTCTTTCTGTACGCCTTGACAGAGCACCAGCGTCAATACTCAACTGAATTTGGTATATCAAGAGTATTTTACCAAATTTCCCGGAATCCAAACGAAGATTAGCCCAACTAGTTCGGATTCGCGGCGTACTACTGTACTTACAACAGATAAATGAAGCTGGTGAAAGAGAAGTTTATGGTAAACAATGATTAAAGACAAAAGAAGGTAAAACTCTAGAAGAAGCGATTCCCGAACACGTATAAGCTGAAAGTGAAAGACAAGCGATGCGAGTGAAGACAAGCAATTGCCTGATAATTTGTCACATGCGACCGTGGATAAGCGGCGAAGAATTTCCTTGATAAAATGCCCAAGCCCAAAATCACTGGTGATAATTCATTGTCACCAGACGCATATCCTTAAACACAGTCTATAATCCACTCGCTGCATGACCACAAATGCAAATTTACAGTAGCGACCAATCAAATGATTCAGCTTAATGTTTAACAAATGGAACTGTTTACAACTTTCTTCTTAGAAGCAAAAGAAAAGTATACCTACTAATAAAGGGCGTGGCCAATTAACGAGCACAATCCCTTAAAGATGTTCTTTAGCGGAATTGTTATTTAATCAATCGTCGATTCACAACGACAAACATAACATATGAAGTTCTTTCTTTTGTTCAAGCATTAGTTATTTGCAAAGAATGGCTGGATCGTATTTTTGAAAATAAGCCCGGTTTTTTTTAAATCGATATTTATTTTCAACAAACGGTTCGTTTTCGCATTTCGAAAAAACGTCCAGCTCCAAGTTTAATTATGCGCAGTCAACTACACGCTCTGAGGTTGCAATTCCCTTTTGCAGAAATTGCAGAATTGAGACCAACTGTTCTTGTTTCACTTCTGTGTTGGGAGACTGTTCGTGTCAATTCAACCACTCTGATGAAAATAACCAATGTATTTAAATTTTGAATATAGAGAAAAATATTTTTCAGAATTAAAATTTCCGTTAAAACAAATTTTAAAAAATCGGGAAAAACTCTGTTCCCCGTTGTCTGGAAAGAAGTGAAAACATATGCATGCAATTTTTTTTTTCCCTTACAATTGAAAAATGAAGATCAAAGTGAAAAATAAAGAGATCCAAGGTTTTTCAAGCAACAGGCATTGTTCAGATAAGTTATCTCAGACATGTGCAGACAGCGAAGAATTTCCTCGAAAAAAAACCTCGAGTCACTCGTATATGACATAACCTAACCTAAAGTCACTCGATTAAGACGACACTAACCTAAACCAGTCAAATGACTGTTTTCCAGTTGTCGTTTCCATGCATCAGCGAAATGTTGATATTTTTAAAATTATTTCAGTCCACAATCCAGCGTTTGATGCACAACTGAAAATTTACATTGGTGACCAATCACTTCTTTCAATTAAATGCTTAACAAATGGGGTTGTTTACAATTAAGTTCCTCCTTGCACAGCGTATTGTGATATTAACGAAAGCAAAAGAGTTTCACAACGTGTCCGAAAGATGGTAAACTGAAATGCCCTAATTTGTACCATATTATGCAAAAGGATAAATAAATCTAAATGAGCTTGACAGTACACGAGTTATTTAAAGATCGGAGAACGGCCATTCAAATGTGACTATCATGAAATGCGCCACTTCCGCAAACTTTATAATACAGTGGAATCTCCCTATAACGAAATCGCTTGGTTCCAGTTGAAAAATTCGCTATAGAGAAAATTTCGTTATACGGAGATTAGAGATTTTTGCTGTTATTTAAGTAAATGTAACAAACCTTTTCGTATGTGCGATAAGCTCAAAAATATTTAATTATGACTTTCAATTAAAAATGAAGCAATATTTATTATAAATTTGTTAAAATTATACTAATTTTTATTGTATAAATAAAATGCTCAAAAGTGAAGACAATTCACCAATTTAGAGAATAATATGTACTAGTACGAATAAACATAAAATGCGTATTGTCACATCCATTTGCTGTTTCCACCCCGATTCTTGGAATTTTGACCCGTAGAAATGCTGCTCCCTCTGTAGAAACCCAAGTCCCCACAACTGCATTACCCTTCACATAGCATTCTATTGTTATGTGTTACCGCTGGAATGAACAATGCGAGTGGTTCCAGAAGCAGGCACGTGTGAGCGATTTGTTTGGACAGAAATTACCAACCTTCTTCAAAAATGACAAAAATCGAAAAGATAAAGGTCTGAAAAAATTCGTTATAGGGAGACAATCACTTCGTTATATGGAGGATATTTTGAATGTTATTTAACATTCCTATTAAAAATTTCGTTATAGGAAGAAATTCGCTGTATGGAGACTTCGTTGTAGGGAGACCCTACTGTAATTGATAGGGAAGTTCATCAAGCACAGAAACAATAACAACACGAGATTTCAAGCCTTAGTAAACAACCCAATATAAAATAAGCGGGGGTGTTCTCCCTAAACTTTCTCGTATACTTCCCCAAAAAGGTGCCGTTTCCCCTTCCCCCGCGCGGCTAAAAAAATTCGAACCTACTGTTACCCAGAATCCAATGACTAGCAGAAGGTTTTTCATTATAGTGATTGAAAAATATCTAGGTAAAGAATCAAATTCAAAGAGATGCGTACCAATTTTCCGCTCTTACCGGCTCAAGGACAAACTGACGTAATTCGCTCCATAGCTTTCGCATGCACAGAAGATTGCTTTTGAAAAGAATCCGTTAATTATACAGACCGACAGACAGTCAACCCTTTGACGGATTTGGCCCAAAATTTTATACGAACCTACATTCAAGATGATAAAACTGTGTACCAAATTTTATTCATCTAGCTATTCAAATTTGAGTTATAGTGTTCGCATGAATGCGGACAGACAGGCAGACTTCCCGTAGACGGATTTTGTCCAAAATTTGATCGAAACTTACAAATTATCTGTAAAGATCACATACCAAATTTCATTCCTGTATCTCTAATAGTTTTCGAGTTATCGTGTTCACAGACAGACATGATTCCAAAATTGTGTTTTTCGGACTCAGGAAGGTCTAAAACGTGGAGATTCGTCAAAATCTCGAGTTCGAATTTTTTGACGATTACAATACTTTCTCTTTGTATACTCCGTATACGAGAAAGTAAAAAGGAGGCGTAAAAACCTGAAAAACCGAAAATCGGTTATTTTCGCAATGACCGCCATCCCTACAAAGGACCATTCTATGCAATTTATTGCAAAAATTAAGGAGGAAAGGAAATGCTCATTCTGCAATTACAAAAGCGTACCAATAAGCTCTCATCTTTTTTCTAAATTTGTTTTTTTCCTTGTATGTAATCCTCACAAGGCTCCAAATGAAGAGAAGAGACAAAACAAACTCGTTATTTGAGATAGATATCTCTCCAAAGAAGCGAAAAAAAATCACAATTTCATCCAGTCAGTTCCATCATAGCTCGGCGTTAATAGCATGTTCACAGAATTCTAAACAATAAGAATAAATCAGTCTCCTACAAATAATTTGCGTGATTTCAAGGCAACAGGAAACGGAAGCGGAGAAAATGGAGTCCTGCTCGTTTCCTGTCATCAAGACGAGAGTTATCATCAAAAATAAACCAAATTTAGATTATAATTTATAAGGTCACGCTGTTTTAACTAGTTCATTCATTTAGATTTCAACCAGTTTACAACATAACCAATTTCAGGTAATAACCCTGTCCAACACATAGCAATTAACCCCCAAAGCAATGAACTTTTGGGGCCCGTCTTAAAACCGTTTCTGCTTCACGAGTTTTTCTTTTCACCTCTAAACACCTCATTTTTCATTGCTTTTATAGTTCTCGCATGCATTTAGTCCATGTCTAAACACTGTCTGTAATCTTTTTGTTGTTCCTCTATAAAGTGTCTACGCACATCCATCCAAACCGCAAACCGGAGATTATCTCTGGAGTCAGGGGTGTGTCTTAGTGTAAAGTAATTAACCCCTCCTCGGTCGGCGTCGCATGTCATACGTTCGGCTCTTTTGTGCTCGTACGCTATTTAAATACGTAATTAAGCCAACTCAACAATTAATTTTAAATACAAAAATCACCTGGTCACGCTCAAATGTCTCAAGTATCCTTTACCATCAGTGGCGAATCCAGAAGGGGGGGCTATCGGGTTACAGCCCCCCCCCCAAAGCCAAGCCAGAATTCTTGACTTTATTTAAAATAATTACAACTGTTTTTTCTTAATTTCCCTCTTTCAAAAAAAATAATAAAAACGTTTCAACATTGCTTTCTGGCTATACAGGCTCAAAAATGTTCCTACTTTTGTAGTCATTCCACTTGTATTTGTAGTTTTGACGCGGTCGAAGACATTTTTTGGATAGTTATTTCATTGTAATTTTTATTAAATTATAGAAAGTATTGTAGTGTTCTTTATGATTCTTACTGTCAGGTGAGTAAAATCTGTAAAGTTAAACAGTTTTGGTTTACTTTAGCCTTGAGGTTTGACATTCGTCACGACGATACAAAATTTTTATGCCCTCAGGCGGCCGCGGGCGCCGACCCGAATCCTAGATTCGCCACTGTTTACCATCTTAAATAGATTGAAATAATAATAAAAAAATCCCCGTCGGCAAGCCAAAAGATCCTTCAATCCGGAGATATAAGGAAAATAACATTTCGCCCTTTATAAGGATAATAAATAGTCATACTGACTCATAAGGATTATAGCTGCAATAATAAAAGAGGGTGGAAGAAACTGCAAATGACGAGAGCTTTCCAACAAGGGAACAAGCATAGGTTGGAAGGCACTTTAAGTTAAGGGGGAGGGAAAATCACTTTTCAGCTCATAACTTCTAAGCAATTGCAGCTATTGAAAACGTTTAAATGCAAAGATTAAATGCTATGATAAGCTATGATACGCTATGATAAGGCGAAAATTCGCCTAATTTAAATTTTCTTCCCATTTTCAATTGTGATTTATGGGGAAATGAAAATTTCAACACCCCACCATTTCCACCCCCTTTGAGCTGGATAGCCCATCTACGAACTCGACCGAGATTTTCACTATCCTTACAACATATTCCACGCTGGTTAAAATTAAATCAAAATTACTCCAGTTATCGTGTTCACAAGATAACATGGGAAAAAGCGTTATATAACTTTTTAACTAAGGGTGGTTTTGTGTTCTAGGCAGGGTTTTCGATTTTTCTTTTTTTAAAAAAATCGATTTATTTGATCTAAATCGGATTTTTTTTTTATTTAAATCAAGATTTTTTTTATTTTAATGATTTTTTAAAACCATAATATATATATTTAACATTTGCATATTAGACAATGAGCCCTACAATCATAGAATTATAACAACATACCAGTCATTAAGCTATACTTTCTTTAAAAAAAACAAATTTAAAAAATTTAATTCAAACATGTAACAACTATTTAAAAAATATTTGTGAATTAAATTTAAAGAATAATATACTTTTTAAATATAAGAACAATTTTATTAAGGAAAAAAGGAACAATATAATAAAAATTGTCATTTCTTGACTATAGATATATTATTGTATGTTAGAATATTGGAGAATTTTACACTCAGCTGTTCATTTGTTTCATTACAAACACAAGTTTTAAAGCTTTCTCTACTCCTAATCTGTTTCGTAATTTAGAATGGACTACACCAAATGCTGAAAAAAAAATCCTTTCAGCACTGGCAGTTGATGATTTAACTGTAGTTAACATGTTTATAAATTTCTTCACTAATTATATCCTCATTTTAATTATGCGATTTAATAAGTGCGATAGATTCGTCTGGACATTGCGCCACAAACATTGCCTTTTAATAATTAGGGGAGACTGGGAATGTTTGACCCACTTTTGAAAAAACTGTCTCCCATTTTCTTTAAAAACAAGATTA
This sequence comes from Araneus ventricosus, assembly GCA_013235015.1. Classification (NCBI taxonomy): domain Eukaryota; kingdom Metazoa; phylum Arthropoda; class Arachnida; order Araneae; family Araneidae; genus Araneus; species Araneus ventricosus. Next base: position 62,342 of record BGPR01001368.1, on the reverse strand, counting down.
AAATCTAGTTTTATCACCATTTTATAACTCGTATTATGGGGCATATTTCCACACTGTTATAATTTATAAAATATTTAAAATATTTTTTTATACAGATTTTCCAAAATCGTAAAAACTGGGTCAAACATCCCCACTTCAGGGAGGTTTGACCCACTTATTAAAAACAAAATAAAACAATGTTTAAAAATTAATAATTACATATTAACTACTTAATTACTATTCCTTTTTGTAACATACAATTCAGAATTAGTTTATTTCGTCAACAGCATATAAACTGCATTCTGTGAAAGTTTTTATAATCTCCAAAGTAAAATTTAATTTTCAAAGCGACTCTTTCGGTTTTACCACATTTATTTTAATTAAAGCCCATTGCTCTACCCAGACTTCAGAGCTTCACAAAGATAATTCTTAATGCCTGTGTATAAATTTTTTTCAACCAGTCAGAGCTGGCAGATTTATTTGTTGACTGCCCTTAGAGTTAATCTATAATGTAACTTGGAAGCAAGCTGTAAATATTCCTCAGTTTCCCCTATATTAGAGAATACTTGACGGGAGACATGATTAGCTTTAAATTATATATTTCCATCTTCAAAGCCTTTATATTTGTCCATATACCTCTTCTTAAAGTTTTTTTTTATCAATTTAATCCTCAACCAACGCTTTAACATTGTCTTTTTAAATGATAGACAGAATAGCATCTTTAATTAACGTTGGGAATACCTTTCTTTTTCTATTTTATTCTGGCTTATAGAAAAACGGCATAAAAATAAACAAAAGGCATTGTTTATTGTCTTCATTATTTTTTTCATTAACCCTACCGAAGTGTTAATGAGACCCAGGGATGAAGCGATATTTAGAAATTCAGTAAATGCTAATGTAGTATTTTTTTCTTTTCATTGTTAAAGATTTTAATACCTATTTGCCCAATAATATCCAAGATATAATAGAATAAACAGTAGCATGTGTGAATGGTACAATATTGCTTTGATGAAAATTTTATATGCTTTGAGCGTTTTAGGCACAGAATTTTCCAACTAAGATATAAATCTTGCAAACACAGAAATTATTAATAGAATTCATTTTAAATTAGAAATATGTGATTTAACTTTAAATTCAAAATGTTAGCCCTTTAAAATTATAAAATGGGGAGGTTTGGGCCTAGTCGAACCTCCCATACTTGATATGGGTCAAACATCCCCTTGCAGCCATTTTATTAAAAATGCAAAAAGCACATAATAATAATTATTATTATTTCTATTTAAGTGGATAGATAGTCTTTCAGAGCATTATTTAAGCAATTTATTTAAGAGCATTATGAACCAAAATATTTTTATAAATTTAACATATAATTAGCACAGGTTCTTACAAATGAAAAACCAAAAATTAACTTTCCCAATCAAGAATATGAAACAGGAAATAGCTTCTCTCTTTTTTTCTACAAATGACTTAAAACTTTAGTATGGTATGGAGTTGATGAATATTGAGGTGCCATCTGGTATTTAATCATTGAAATCAGTTTTTTTTAAAAGTTACATGGGGTGAGTCAAACCTCTCCAAGGTCAAACATCCCCAGTCTCCCCTATAGATCATAGTTTAAATTGCACTTTGTAGATGTGTGTATTTCTTTTGGAACATTTATATGTATTACTTAATTATCTTACATTTGAACATTATTGCAATATAAAAACTTTGTTGTCCCCGAAACTATTTAGTTTTCTCCGATATTAAAATGAAATTCAATGTATTTTACTATGTTCTTTCCTTGTGAACATGATCCTTTCACAATATTTTATTTTATAAAAAAAGGAGCATCTCATACTTTGCATTTTATTGTGTTGCTCATTAGAGATTTATTTAAAATCTAATTTGCTTGTGTTCTCAAAAACAAAGATATGGAAAGTATTCTAGTTACATCAATTCAATGAAATATTTTTTATGTTCTATATATTCTTTCTTTAAAGATACATGAACAATTTTATTTCGATTAAAGCAGATTAACTTGATATTTAAAATAAAGTGATTTAAATGGGTGATTTTTTTTAAAAAAATCAGTTGATTTAAATCAGCGATTTTAATCAACTGATTTAAGTCACCCCAACCCTGGTTCTAGGGGTCATGAACGGTGAAGATTTGCAGAAATTTCCCAAAAGTCGTGTTATGAGAACCATTGCAATAGGGGGATGTAGTTCATGAACCAGACAGCTTGACAAGGGGAGGGAGTGGTTGACAAGATAAGGAATCACACATTTTGTTAAAATAAAACATTTAAAAATCAGCAGATTAAATTTTGTATTTTGAAATTACCAGAATTTGAGGTATTTTTAATCAGCTAAAACAACTTTCATGTGATTTTTTTTCACTTTATTCCTTTCTTGTCGAAAAGGCATTTAGGTAGTTCTGAGAAATGGTAGCAGCAGAAATTCTTCACCATTAGAAGAAAACTCCCTGCTCACAATTGATGTCATTAAAAACACATAGTTAAAGTTTAAAATAAAATTTGAAATATGATCTATAACGTAGTGTTTTTCTGAACCGTAAGTATATTTATGTAATAAGTAGTACGTACGGCGCTGCCGGGAATCAGGAACAAAATGAAAAAAGAACGCCCACAATGACATGAAAAAGTTTGAAACAAAATCAAAAGCAAGATACATTTTTTGATTTTTCCTGCTTATTTTTTTTCACGCGTGAGAGTACAGTTAATCCAAAACAATATTACAAAATTGAACGGAAATGATTTATACAAGCAAAATATAAATCAATCCGAAAAAATAATCGAAGTAATTCATTCAGGTGAAGGTCAGACGTCCACGCGTCCGCCAATCAAAATTGGCATCAAAGCCGAAGAAGTGCGCTTTGGAACTCGATCGAGAAAAATAACTCGAACGGCCAGAAAAAAATTAAAAAAGGATAAGATATTTTAACCATTCTTGTTTAAACCGACGAACCGTTCTAGTTATAAGATAAAAAAAATAAAAAATAGATTATTAGAAAGTCGATGCGCAAATTTAAAATCAAAACCAACATTTAGACGGCAAACTGACTGATTTTAAAAAAATTAAAATTCAGTAATTCGATAGAAATTCAAACTAACTTCATTAGAACGGAATCTGTTCTTTCCGATGGTCTATCTATTTTGTCGTACACAATTATTCGAAACCATCTATTGAGAAATTAGTGCAAAATCAACCAAAACAACACAAAACATTAAATAAAAAAAAAATTTAGATTAAAATTTAAAATTCGGCTTCGAGGTGCATTCAGCCACCATTGCGACTACCTGTGTACCAAATTTCATGGCTGGTCGATAGATTCGTCTGGACATCGCAGACAAACACACACACACGCATGCACACAAACATTGCCTTTATAAGTATAGTATGGCTGGACAAGGGGAAGCGATATTGTGAGTGTGACACTTTTGACAAAGGGATGAGTGTAAAAATATTGGAAAAAAAAAGTGTGACACTTATGGACAGCCCCTAGATAGACTTCCTATAAAGGATCAACCAAATATATCAAATGAGTAATAATTCTAATAAGGTTAAATAAAACCTTTAAGGTAATAAAGATGCGAGGACAAATCATACATAATCCGAGTGAAACTTGCCAATACAATTTCATAATAAATAAAACAATTATATATTGATACGACGATGAATGTCGATATCTTCTAGAACATGAATTCGTAAAAACCGATAAAATCATTATGACACAAACAAATAAGCTGTTTGAAATCTAAAACGTTTTAAGCAATCACTCTAGATAAGGGGAAAGATAAATATACGCGAAAGTTTTCTTATTTTAAACAAAAACAAATATCAATGCGACAGTTAACCCTTTTCGGTTCATTGTTTGCAAAGAAACCATAACGAGCATTTTTTTTTACTGCGCATGAGCGAAATGTACACGAATTTTTTCTTTTTTACAACAAGAGATTGATAGAATATATAGGCTTATAAAAATCCCATTTCAGTACCGTTAGTATTCACAAAGCATTGAGTAAGAGCTATGCTGATCTCTGAGGAGCAAACATGACGAGGGTTCTTTGCACAAATTGGTATTTTCTGAAATTGAATCTTCGAAAGTAACACTGAATTTTATGAATATTGAATATCCTGAATACTCACGCATATTTTAAATTAAAATACATGATTTAAATTATCTTCGATGAAAACTTATTCGGAGGAAAATAGCTCCGTTACAGTTCATTGCTCTTCACCGTGAAACCACATATTTCTTGAAAATAAAAAATGCTAAATTTTTTTTCCTTTAATATTTATGATCACCTACATGTCTAATACTCATTTGAGATAAATTTAGTGATTTTCAGAACGAAACATGTAAGTGAACTTGAAACTGTCAAATGCATTAAAAAACGAGAAAAAAACTGAAATGACCTTGAAAACTACGAATTGGGAAAGGTCCTTCAATCATACATTTAGTAACAAAGTGATAAAAAATGCTTTATTAGCGTTTAAAATTTGAAAATTCACTTCACAAGTCGCTGTTTATTAATAAGCAAAACGATTCACTTCTGTAAATATTTTATCTCAAAATAACTGACAATAAAACGTAATTAGTGTAATAATGTTCATAATCTAACCTATTAAAATTGAAGGTAAAAAAACATATGTATCTATGTCGTTCTATCTTCATCCGAACCACTGAACCTGAAATTAGCCGTAAGTACCCAAAAGATGGAAAATAATCCAAGGAACTTCTGACTATTTAAATCGAAATTGTAATTAGTTAAAAGATATTAATTGTAACGAAAATGAATGACTGACGTGCTGCCATTTATTGCAGCATGGTGAATTCATTCACGGCGGATTCTTTTTTCCCATATTAGGTTTTCGCATCCGGTGTTGCATTTTTTTATTTATTTCACGGAAGTTGGTATTTTTTTTTGAGCGAGCTTCTGGATTTATGGAAAATGAAAAATGTTCTAATGTTTTTTTTTTCTTTTTTTTTGTATAAAGTGTTTAATTTCGTAACGTTTGTTAGGAAAGTAAGTGACAATATTTGTTGATTGTAGAGAAAAACGGGGGCGGGACATATGAAAATATATGATCCCAAGGTCTCACGTGATTCTCTCTTCTCCGCCCGGGAATATCCTATTATTCGTGATAGCCCGTGTAACGCCGGGCCACACAGCTAGTATGGATTTTAAACGGTGACAAAACTAATGTATTCTTTCATCGTCCATTGTAAGGAATTCTCGAATATTTTTTTTTCCCTTCCAACTGAATGTCAACTTACTAAGAAAGCAATAAAAACTTGACAGTAAAAAAGATGATGAGAAGGAAAATAATGACAGATATAATACATTTATTCTGATTTGTTTCAAAAACTGCAACAAAAATCTGCACAAAAAGTCAGAAATAATGCATTCTTAAAGTGGCAAAAACTACTTTAACCCATCTCTTGCCGGAAAGTACTTCCACCAAGTGGCGGAACTAGGGGGGCTATCGGGCTACAGCCCCCAGAGCCAAGCCAGAATTTTGATATTATTTAAATCATTACAATGTTTTACTTAATTTTCTTCAAAAAAAAAAATAATAAAACGTTTCAACATTGTTTCTGGTTGGAGACTGAAAATTTTCCTATTTTTGTAGTCATTCCACTTGTACTGTAGCTTTGACGCAGTCAAAATTTTTTGCTAGTTATTTCACTGTAATTTTATTAAATTATAGAAAGTATTGTATTGTTTTTATGATTCTTATTGTCAGGTGAGTCAAGTCTGTAAAGTTAAAGAGTTTTTTACTTTAACCTGAGGTTGACATCGTCACCACGATAAAATTATATTACGATATTCGCCACCAGCCACAGATTGGCGGTAATGTCAAAAGAGATTGCGGACTTAAAACCGCAAAGTTCAGCTGCGTTGGCGTTAATACTTTAAAAAACCGCTCAAATCTGTAGCTGCGGTGGCGTTAATACGCAAGTACAAACCACCTAATGGCACTTAAAACCGCCAAATCTAGCTGCGTTGGCGTTAATAAGTACAAAACGCCAAATTGGCGGACTTAAACCGCCAAATCTGGCTGCGTTGGCGTTAATACGCAAGTACAAAAAACGCCAAATTATGGCATCTAAAACCGCCAAATCAGTAGCTGGTGGCGTTAATACGTAAGTACCAAAATTTTATGACCTCAGCCCCCCCCCCAGACCTGAATCCCACCCGCCACTGAAATGCAATTTTTAAGGTTGGCGCAAGTTCTTGCCAAATTTTTCGATGAAATAAAAACCTGAATGTTCCTCTTTCTTATTTCAAACCTCAACGAAGTGTTTTGACTTGATAATTAATTATTAATTAATTTAATTAATTAGCAAAAATTAATGTCATCCAATAAGCTGAATGAATTTCTTTTCTTAAATTAATCTCAATCCCAAAATTATTTTATTATACCACTACTAAAAAAAACTGGCCTTTTACAGGGTTAAGCACGTTCCCATTAATTATATTCAAGAACAAGAGTTTAAGCACTGTTCGTTTGATTTGCTTCGATTATCGTCCCTTTTTAAAGCAATACAAAGACTATTTTCGGACGGACCTTGTCATTTCAACCCTATGAGAAATTAGCTATTTTGGTGTACTAGCTTTAAAGTTTTGAAAATTTGCTTTTAAATTGAATAATTGGATCTTTATTACGATCAATCAAAAGTCTCTGAAATCCTATGAATATTTTATCCCTGGTAATTTATGAAATTACGCATATGAGCATGAATTATCTGCTTTTAAACTCAATATGAGAAGCGGAAAAATGCGTTTGAAACGCTCAGAGGGTTAAACAGTGGTCGAATGAAGAGGACGAGACTTCCTCTCTAAAATCTCAAGCCACACAACAGGAGAACGTTGGACCCTCATGGTTTAATGTGTAAAAGACCAGCATACGAAGTGGATCTTTGGTTAAATAGGGCTGCAATCTTTTAGTTCCAAAGGTGGGACAGTCACAGGCTACTGCGGCCTTATGATTAAGGGGTCTATTCTGGTACCCCCGGTTGGGTTCCGCACGTTAACAACGGAACCCAACCCAACCAGGGATACCAGAATAGACCCCTTAACCATTTAAGTCGAAAACAATTATTGTCCGTGCCCTAACAGCTGTTTGAAGGTAAATGGATTGTAATCTTCAATGGTGGGAATTTCTCAAAAAGAGCTAACTTAAAATATCGAGACCTTTGTTCAGTAGCAATACAGGCATCTTCGAGTTCACGCAACTAATCTGACTAAAAGTCAGCAATCTTAGGCCCACATAGCCATTAGTCATTTACATTTAGACACCTCGAAAAGACGCTAAACGCAATTGGCGCGCCATCATTTATAGTTTTATATTATAAACTCTATAATCAGAAAACATTGAAGCCTCACTGCCTTGATATCTAGTTTCTTCAGCAAATATAAATGATTCCGCCGACTTGTGACATGCTTCACACCCTTTGGGTAAGTAGGGTCGGCGTGGGCAATAAAAATAAATAAAAATTACTGCTTTTCCAAAGGAATACGAGTTAAAGTTAATCACTTGGTATACTAACATGTCGTTTGCTTCTGCTGTGATCTTTCGTCGAAAATTTTGATACAGATCTAGAATCCAGATGCATGGACCGCATGCGAAATTTCAACGCGTTCGCATACACGCGGACGGACACAATTCAAAGAATGCTTCTTTCCGGACAGGTCTGAAACGTCGATAGACTTTCAAGTCTGGAATGGATTTTTCAACAATCACAATATTTCCTCCTACGAAAATGTGAAAAACACTTAACGCACACTAACCTTTTACATTAACCCTTTCGGTACATTTGACGAGCGAGACTCGTCATCTGCTTACTTGGGCGAAGTTACGGTGGACGAGTCTGACTCGTCATCTGAATTTAGGAAGAATTATTGGCGCAAGTGGTCCTGCCAAATTATAATATCCGTGGGCGTCCTACAAGTAGCGATGCGCCACTTCGTTTTCAAGCGAAAAATTGGGCACATTTTCCGGAGAATATTCCGGCAACAGAATTAAAGAAACACCCTACAAAAAGGTGTCGCGTATGTTATAAACATGAAATAAGAAAAGAAACCACTTGGCAATGCAAACAATGCCCTTTGCATTTACCGACATGTTTTGAAAAATACCACACGGTACTAAATTATTAGACTTCAAGTTGGTTCTTGTTCTATATAAACATTTATATTTTGTTTCATTTATATATTTATTTATATTTTGTAACTAAAATGCTGTTTCAAAAATATATTTATATCACCAATATAAGTACAGTAGAGTCTCCCTACAGCGAATTTCTCCCTATAAGGAAATTTTTCATCGGAATGTTAAATAACATTCAAAATATTCTCCATAAAACGAAGTGGTTGTCTCCCTATAACGAATTTTTTCAGACCTTTATCTTTTCGATTTTTGTCATTTTTGAAGAAAGTTGCTAATTCCTGTGCAAACAAATCGCTTACAAGTGCTTGTTTCTGGAACCACTCGCATTGTTCATTCCAGCGATAACACATAACAATAGAATGCTATGTGAAGGGTAATGCAGTTGTGGGGACCTGGGTCTCTACAGAGAGAGCAACATTTTTACGGGTCAAGATTCCAAGAATGGAGGTGGAGTGGGGATGGAAACAGCAAATGGATGTGACAAATTGCATTTTATGTTTATCCGTACTAGTACATATTATTCTCTAAATTGGTGAATTGTCTTCACTTTTGAGCATTTTATTTATACAATAAAAATTAGTATAATTTTAACAAATTTATAATAAATATTACTTCATTTTTAATAGAAAGTCATAATTAAATATTTTTGAACTTATCGTACCTATTGAAAAGTTTGGAAAAAAATCTCTAATCTCCGTATAACGAAATTTTCTCTATAGCGAATTTTTCAATTGGAACCAAGCGATTTCGTTATAGGGAGATTCCACTGTATATTCCAAATAAAATGTATTATTTTTACAAATTAATCCATATAACGACAAATTAAATCCGTCCCATGGGCATAAAAATCTTCAAATAACTCAGTACTCAAAGGGTTAAAGATTGCTAGGAATATTATTCAATAAGTCTCTGGATCAAGTAACAGAAAATGCCAAATCCGTCGGTTGTCGCACTAAGGGAAAGGACATTTTTTATACTCAGATCCACTTCAAGCACACTCGGTCTTATGTGCGAGTGGAGGCACTTTATTCTCCCATCGATCTCTATCGCATGTGTGCACGACCACAATAAAAGATAAAAATCCACCCGCAAGACAGAGGTGAACGACCCGGCGTTCTAATTGCTGGAATACTCCACCGTCTAACTAATCGTTTTTTTTTTTTTTTTTTTTTTTGCTAATAGTTTAACTGACGTCATCGCTTCGCCATTGAATACCGCGTAAACCGATCCTCTTGGCATGGTTTAATCTTTCTTCATTATCACGAAATAATTAAAGGACATTAATTGGTTTTACAAGGCAGATAAATTAAAAGAGGAGTGGAACTCGCTACAAGACACGTTTTAGAACAGGGTTTCAGAAAACTACGGGTCTCAAAAACTTTGACACGTTGTTGACCGTTAACAAATTAGATGCAAGCTCAGAAAAGGTCGAACAACATGGATATCATTTGACGTCTCCGGCCAGTAATTACTAATATAATAGCCCAGATCTGTGTCATTGATCCGGTAACACTCTGACGTCACCAACAATAAAATTCGCGACATAGCACTGCGAGACGTTAAACAGCATTATTTTATTGTTAGAGAACCTAAATTTCAGTCATTTTAAATTTAAAAGAGTAATTGTTCTAATTTCAAATTTAATAGCTCTAAAATAGCGAAATAAAATTTTCTATCGATTGATATAAAATTTATCTCGCTATGATCAATAGTTCCCGAGAAACTTTAAATTATATTAATCCTATATTTAAATTAATTTCCGTTTTTCTATAGAAAGTAGCAAATTACGTCAGTGGTATATCACGCGCGTTATATAGTTTGGACGCCAAATTGTATCTGAATGCAATCGTGGCGATGTTGTTTTCTAGCCAAGAATTAAATTAATCACCAGTGACGTGAATCTACCATTCTTTCTCAACCGCCGCCAGTTCCCATTAATTCCAGCTTACACGATGACAATCAACAAATCGCAGGGGCAAACTTTCGATCATGTTAGAATTTACCTCGATGAGCCTGTCTTTTCACATGGACAGCTCTATGTTGCACTTTCAAGGTCTAGGATTCCCAATCACGTTAAAATTTACACAAAGACATCTGAAGTACAAGGAAAATTGTTAAATAACGAAAAATACTTAACACGGAATGTTGTTTACCAAGAGGTTTTTTGAATAAAGAAATGTTTAAATAATATAAACAAATATTTCCTGTCATAAAACATATGTTTATTTTATTTGTTTTCAATCAATGTTAAACATTTCTCTCGCATATATATCTATTTAAACACGTCAAATTTGACGGGAAATCTCTCGAATGAAGAGGCAATTTGCACCCGTCAAACCATGACGGGTGATTTTCTAGTTTATAACAAGAAATTTCTGTTATCAGTCTATTCAGTTATAAGTCACAGTTGTGGGTCTGGATGGTGACGGTTAATCGAAGTTTGACTGTACTAATGTATAGCTTGTAGACATACATTCGACAAATCGATAGACATACATTCAACCCGTCTCCTCCCACGCGAATTCGCGAAAATCGCTCTTCCTGGAAATAAACAGTAGCAGTACATACCCGACAGCGAGAGGCAGGAATGATTCGATTCGGAGCGAGGTGTGTGCGAGTCGACCGTTATTCTCTTTCTTCCGAATCTAAGACACCGGCAGCGTCAGATAAGGTGGGTGTTTGCAAACAGACAAGGGTCGAATATCGATTAGGAAAGCTTCCCTTCTGTTCTCCGAGCTTCAGAAGTACTACAATGAGATAAATATTATCCACTTCCGTAAACACTTCTTTTATAGGATACAATCTTGCTGAAATAATACGCAAAGTAGAACGTCCTTCTTCAGATAAATAAATTTTGCATCGATTCTTATAAATGGAAAATCAGAAGTAAGAAAAGGCATCATGAATGATGCGCTCAAGCTTATTTTAGTTATATTAACGTCCCGTTTTGAAGCAACGCGAGGGCTATTTTGGGACCCCCCTCGTCATCTTGAACAGAGGTCAGATGACGAAGACGACACCTGAGCTGGCACTCCCGGCGCTTCCCCACCGTCTCTTTAATGCCTTCAAACCAGTAGGGTGGACTTGGTCTGGGTGGGTTGTGTAGCAACACACCAGAGGGAGAACGTTTGGCCCCCGCTAGTGTGGTGCTACACAACCCACCATAGCCATAGATTTAGCGTGAAGCAGGCCCACATACACGGCGGGTCTTCAGTGGAATCGGGTTTCGAACCTGCAACCCTGCGGCTTAGAGACCTTACCACTAGGCCACCGCTAGCTTTACGGAACGCAGGCGAATAGACCTAAAGTTAACTGCAATTTATTTATTTATTTAAAGAAAAGCACACTACAGAGAAAACTCCATTTACAGAGTGCTGACAAACACACAAAGAACAAAAGTCACAATGAGTAAATAAAAAATAAAGAATATGCCTTAGAAAGCAAAAAGTAGAACACAGAGAATAAAATCATAAAACTTACGCAAACGTATATATAATTAAGAACGAAAACACATAATCACAAAACTTTAAGACACGCTATGACACCAAAAGCCGTATTTTTAAAAAAATTCAAAGTTCATTTCCAAAAGGCACACACTAGAGATTAAAAAAAAGAAAATGCAACACATAAGATAAAAATAAATCAAACACGGCGCCAAAAAAACTGGTCGAATACATAAGAACACGGAAAATCAAATAGCATAAAAATCTAAAATGTTGTAGAAAGGCAAAATAAAACATATGTATTTAAAAGTCAATGAACCAGGTGCTTAAAATTCAATTATCCCTTTTCAAAATACTGGAGAGGAAAAACCAGTGATCAAAACGATCCCGAACTCGGTAGTTCGCACTTCAAAGGAAACGAATCGCGCGAAATTTGAGTCACAGTCGTGATGCATATTAATATCAAATTGCAAGCGATACAGGAGTAAAATAGATGCAGTTTCCATAAACAACCAAATGTAAGTTTAATTCACAAATATAAGGTAAAAGAGTTGCAAGATAAAAAAAATATGGTAATTCCCATAAAATTTTCATTTCTTTTCTTATTTATTATTTTCTTTCGCCAGTAGCTTTATAAGTTCCGAAATGTATACCAATGAGATTTCGCATTCTGAGAGCCACTGTGCTGTTTTCCCTCCACAGTACTCTGAATAAGAATAATTTGATTCTAACCATCCTGTTATTTATATGCAATGCTACAGCAGGGTACTGTACAGAATAACTGAATGTATGGAAATAATGGGACGCGATTTTCACGTAGGCCAAAGCAAGAAGTTGAAAACAAATTTTCTAGTACGCTAGATTTAGTTATAATTACGAGCCTCTGGACTATTTTGAGACAGAACTCATAAACTGTGGTCAACTGATGACTTATACACTGAAAAAAAGGCTGTCAATACGTGCTAATGAAAAGCTTAACTTTCGGTTGAATGCATTTTACAACCTGAATCAGTTCATTAGCGATGAGGAAAATAAAGCGTGAAGAGGAAGAAAAAAAAATTGTTTAGTATTCAAAATATAATCATCAAGACCAAATAAAATGAGAACAGTGGAACTAGCAGTGCCCAAAAGTATCAGGGGTATAGTGGATGGGGTACGCCGTTCCCCCGCGTACCCCACTGGTTTTTCGATAAAATCCCATTTTTTCGTCAATTTTGCAGTTTATTAATTGTATAATTTTCATGTACTGTAAAAAAAATTTTGCTCTTTTAAAGTTGGTTAAAAAGTAAAAGTTCTATGTGCAGTATCATTTCTTGCTGCTGCTGCATATTTGATGAAGGCATATTTGACTGAAAACATTGATGACGTCGTGAATGAAAACAGTTTTCTTGGATTTTTGTAAATATATCTTTAATGTTTAAATGGAATGAAAATGAATATATATGTATGGTGTTTGTATTTTGTAATAACTGTTTTTTATTTAGCATTAAATTATGTTATAAATTTAAATTAAATGGGAAAAACCTTACTTTAACGTGGTTATATAATTTAGAGAATTTTAAACCAAATGCAGTTAAAAACAAAAGTTTCTATAACACTTCTATACGTTATTTTCAAAAAAAATGTACATAAAATGTTGGAATTTTTAGCGTTCCCCCACTCAAAAATTTGCCACTACAACACTGAAAAGTATACATATTTTTTTGTAAACTTTTCGGCGTAAAATATCATTTTTAAAATTTATTTACGTGGAAGTATTATTATACGTGGAAACTCGGCAAAAGGAACTTACACATGAATTTTAAGTCAAAAATAAATTATTTTTAAACAATATTTTCAGAGGAAGAAACATTCATTTACTGATGCACAAGAGGAAGTTTTAGAAAATCCAGGAAGAAGTTATTCCGTCTGCGAAAGTAACTCGACGCATGTTGCCAAACTTCTAAAAATCAGCGACCAGTACAAGTGCTTCAAAAATATATTTAAAAAAATACTGTACGAAACATATAAAATAACCGAAACACAACAAACTTCGCTTTAAAACAACTAGTCAAATTATTACATATAAATTTCCCAATACTGATATATCTTCTAGAAAATAATCGGTAAATAAATCCAAAAACAACTAGTCAAATTATTACATATAAATTTCCCAATACTGATATATCTTCTAGAAAATAATCGGTAAATAATTCCAAAAATAATGGCTCATCTTTATTCGAGGAGGTTTAAAAGTCGAGATTCATCAAAATTTCGAAGTCGGGAGGGGGATCTTTCCGGCTGACTTCCTTTATGTATATGATCTTAAAAACAATCAACCAGAAAAACTAGAATAAATTTTAAAAAGAATCTTAACTTAAACTTCAAACAAGAACAACAAAACTTATTTTTATTTATAAATAATAAAATTTATAGAATGAAATTTAGAAAAAATTAGATAAAATGTATATAATGCTTAAGTAGCGCGCAATTGCAGCAGCAAAACAAAAAACAGAACAATGGAAATCAAGTTAGGGCTGAGAGAAGCTATGCTTGGCGTAATGCTCGCTTCTTACAGAAAAATTTCCCAATTATTATTTTGAATCCATTTCGAATAGTTCTTAGCCCTTGAAAAAGTGGACTAGAATGGATTCCTTGTTTGTTTCTGGTTTTATTCCATTACCTCTGAGTTTATTCCGTTATTTTGGCAATCTTTGTATGATCTTGATTTCTTTATGTATTCTTCGTTCAGAAAAAAATTTACAGGCAGGTCACATTCTGTAAAGCATTCGAAATCTATACCAGCACGAAAATTAAAAATTTCAATTTTTTTTCAGAAAAATTTAATAAAGGCTGATTTAACACATTTTCCAATGGCCATTCCATACCTCGTCAAGGCACAAAGAAATCACGTCATTCAAAACCAACAACATTTTCACTTAAAAGTTTTAAAACTTGGGTATTGCAGAAAAAAGGCGGAAGAAAAACTTTTTATCGTAATCCACGTTAAGGACAAATAAAACTGCACTTACATTGTTATAAGAGGCAGAATACCGTTCTAAGAGGTGGGACCACACAAAGCGTCGAAGAGAAGCACTTGAGCATCACAGGAGCCGTTGTTTTTCAGCAGCAACCTACAGCATCAACCCTTCCGCAGTTATCTGAGAAGCTACTCTAACCCCGGCCTTAATCTATTCGCCATATTTCTTTCACAACGCGTACCTCCGGCTTAAACCATAAATTATCAAAGCAAGGTCAGATAAAATGCACTTTAACCAACTGAAGCAAAAAAATAAATTTTGGAATAGATTTGATTCTTTATAGATATAACTAGCAGTACGCGCACGTCGTTGCCCGTGGAATCAGGACTTCAACAAAATAAAAAAAAAGCCCACATCCAATTACATAAATGAAAGTTTTAAAAACGAAATCAAAACAGAAATATATATATTATTGAGTTTGTCCGCTTCTATTTCCTCTCGACCGAGTACCGTTAATCCAAAACAATGTTAAAAAATTACAATGTGATATTTATTACACCGCAAGCAAAGTATGAAGGGCAAAGAATTAAGTTAAGACACGCTTAAAAATAATAATCGAAGTCATCGAGTAAATAAATAAATCGTCTCCTCGTAGAACGCGGAAGTAATGACGTCACCTGCCGCGAAAAAGGAAGGTCACATAACGAGCCAATGAAATTGTAAAAATGCAATCGGGGGATCTCAGGAGGTCCCGTTGGGAACGGTAGCTAGCAAAAACACTGTTTGCACTTTTGAGGGAAAAATTAATTTAAAAAAAACAGGAAAAGGTATTTTAACGGTTCTTGTTTTAATTCCGACAGAAGCGTTCCAGTTATAAGTTGAAAAATATTGAAAATGATAGCGTTATTAGAAAGGCGGATGCGAGAATTTCAAGAAATCCGAATAAAAAATGACCATAAAAGTGACTATTTTTCAAAAAATTTTCAAAATTCAGTAAATTACGTTAGAAATTCAAAACTAACTTCATTAGAACGGAAATCGCGTGCTCTTTCCGATGGTGTATCTATTTTTGTCGTACAGTTATCTGAAACCAAGCTATTGAGAAATGAGTGCGAAAAATTACCCAAAACAACACAAAACATTAAAAAATTTTCTAGATTAAATTTTAAAATTTCTGCTTCGAGGTGCATTGAGTCACCGTTAAGACTACCTGTGTGCCAAATTTCAAGGCTATAAGTGCGATAGATTCGTCTGGACATCGCATGCAGACACACACACAAAAATGGCCTTTTATAAGTATAGATTAACGCTAAAGGGAGCAAGAATCATTATTGGGTTGATAAAAGCAACTAACCGAAGATTTCAGCGCTTAGAAACTTTAGCTGATCATTACGAACCGATAGCATCATCTAGCCCTCTAAGCGTTTTGCACGTATTTTTCCGTTTCTCACACCGAGTTTAAAAGCAGATAATTCATGTTTATATGTATAATTCATTAAACTACCACAGATGAAATATTCTTAGAATTTTAGAGATTTTATCAAACACAAAAAAGATCCAATTATTCACTCTAAAAACACATTTTTAAGACTTTAAAGTTAGTATATCAAAATAGCAAACAGCACAGAGGGCTCAAGTTTTAGTTCCATTTAGAAAAGGATGGACGGGGGGAAAAAATCTTATAAACATTCTGACTAGCAAAATTTTCATTTTCTGGTATAGGAAAAAGTCCTGTAATTGTTAGAAATCCCGACTTCGAATTTTGATGAATTTCAAAGATTCACACCTCGCGAGATTTAAAAATCATTTTTGGAATCAAGCTGTATTTCTGTCTTTCCGTCAGCATGTTAACACGATAAGTGAAAACATGAAGAAAAATTAATCAAATTCGGCATGCGGTTCTTGCACTAGAATTGGAGATCTGTCAATATCAAAACTACCAAATCCGTGAATGAGAGAGGTTCTTTTTCTACGCAACTTCTGGATTTTCTTCAATTTGCTAGGAAACTACCCAAACCAGCGGGAGTGTTCTCCCCTAAACTTTCTCGTATACTTCCCCAAAAATTCTCCTTTCCCCGCGGGGCTAAAAAAATTCGAACCTACTGTTATCCAGAATCCAATGACTATCAGAAGGTTTTTCATTATAGTGATTGAAAAATATCTAGATAAAGAATCCAATTCAAAGAGATGCGTACCGATTAAAACGCACCTATTGCACACTGCTAGGTTTCACTCTTGCCGTCTCAAGGACAAACTGACGTAATTCGCTCCTTTCGCGTGCACAGATTATTGCTTCCGTACGCATGCGCGTGGAGATGGCGGATAGGTTTCAATAGTAAATTATACAGACCGACAGACAGTCAACCCTTTGACGGATTTGACCTAAAATTTTATACGGACCTACATTCGTGACGATAAAACTGTGTACCAAATTTTATTCATCTAGCTATACAAGTTTTTCGCATGACCGCGGTCATACAGACAGACTTCCCGTTGACGGATTTTGTAAAAAATTTGATAGAAACCTACAAATTATGTTTAAAGACCACATACCAAATTTCATCCCCGTAGCTCTCATAGTTTTCGAGTTATCGTGTTCACAGACAGACATAATTCCGAAATTGTGTTTTTCGGTCTCAGGGAGGTCTAAAACGTGGCGATTCGTCAAAATCTCGAGTTCGAATTTTTTGACGATTACAATACTTTCTCTTTGTATACTTCGTATGCGAGAAAGTAAAAAGGGCAAATTTTTCAAAGACTTCTTAACACATTCACTGACACCGACGCGCTGGCGCGTCCAGAACCTATTATTTAATTAAATGACCCCTTCTCTACTTTAGTTAAGAGATGGCAGAGAAGGGGGCATCTAATTATTCAGGGTGTCCATACTTATCGTGGTCCAATAGCTAATTTCTAAACCGTTACAGTTAGAGATATAGTTCCAATCGGAAAAAAGCTTTAGATGAAGGGAAGAATTACATTTTATGTTTTTTGAGTCACTAAATATATTTCTGAAAAAGTTGCGAAATCTAACTTTTTATACAGTCCCCCGATCCTATCAGTCGTATTTAGTAAAATGTTCTTGACAATCTAACATTTTAAACAAAAAAGTCCCACTCTTCAGCGACTAGAACTGACCGAGTTATGGAGCTTTGAATATCGCTGACTTAGACCACTTCACTCCATTTCAATAGCCATCTCCAAGACGATGCTCAGTAGTTGCTTGACGAGGCCTCTGATTGGTTAAAAATCATGAAATTCAAAGCTCCATAACTCGTTCAGTTTTATTCGCTGAAGAGTGAGACTTTTTTTGTTTAAAATGTTAGATTGTCAAAAATATTTTACTAAATAGGATTGACAGGACCGGGGGACCGTACAAAAAATTAAAATTCGTAACTTTTTCAGAAATATATTTATTCACTCAAAAAACGTAAAATGTAATTCTTCCCTTCACCTAAAGCATTTTTCCAATTGAAACTATATCTCTATCTCTAACGGTTTAGAAATTAGCTATTGGACCACGATAAGTGTGGGCACCCAGTATAGAAGCTTCGAATCTCAAGCGTGAATAGTGGTAGCGAATGTGTTCAAGTTCGAGTCGCCATTGATACTGAATGAATATGTTACATAGGGTCCGTTCAAATATTACGTAAGCACCTGGGGGGGGGGGTTGCGATTTGCTTATTTTTGCTGACAAGGGGGGAGGGGGGTATGAGTGATGCTTACGTAGAACATTAAAATCACTTTATTTCCGAAAGTCTCTTGTAACTTGCAAAAATAATTTAATTAAAAAAATTATATTTGGCAAAAGAACATTAAACTTGAATTTTTAAAATTGTGATAAACTAAGAAATTTTCTTAAGCAAAATTGTAAGTAAATTAAATCTATATATTTTTCATTTTAAGCCGAGTTACAGTTTTTTATTTGAATTAAGTCCTAAAATTTTTAAAATTAGATTATTACAGTTATAAGTTTTGTGAAAAAAAAAAAGAACGGGAGGGTTGCCATTTGCTTACGTAATTATAAGAGTGGGGGGTTTGCGATTTGCTTATTTTTGCTGACAAGGGGGGAGGGGGTAAAAAATTGCCAAAAACATGCTTACGTAATATTTGAACGGCCCCATACATATAATTTTTAATTGTTGTACTAATTTACCCTCGTCTTGGCGATCTCGTTAAGTGAAAATATGAATTATATTTATTCGTGTACAAGCTATCGTAGCTGTAATAAATAAAAAAAATGTAAACATTGAAAACCAGAGAAGGCATCATTGAATAGATAATTTTTTTCAATTTTAAGCTGCTATAAAAATCATTCATTCATATTATTGTTTTCATATCATTGTCATATTATTGTCAATCATATCATTGTTTTTGGACAACATTTTCCGAAATTATCACCGGGGGACATCCTTCTGTGGAAGCATACGAGAAGATCGAAAGGAGAAGAGTCTATTATTTCATAAGAGATCTTTGCAAGATTTCATTGCACTGGATAACAAACCAGTTTTGAAATCAGGGCTTATAAAATGAACAAATATAAAATGTATGAAAATAGTTCCCATCAAGGTAAGCTAGTTTTCTCATTTTAAAATTTCAAACTAATAAAATTTTTCATCAACAGATTAGGGTATTCCATAAATTTAATAATGTTTGAGCCCTGGATTTTTCTTTTAATTTTTTAAATAAAAATATTTTGATTTCACTCATTTGAATGTAGTTAGCTTCCTGCTTACGTGTGCGATTCAGTTAATGAGACTGGAATTCAAATATTACGTACAATCAAAGCCTGCTGAACAAAGGGAAGTGAGATTTGAAGACAAACACATTCAGTTCTACTCCACAAACATGAGTACGCATGTCAGCACTTATGCAAAGATACAGTGGAGTCTCCCTATAACGAAATCGCTTGGTTCCCAATTGAAAAATTCGTTATAGAGAAAATTTCGTTATACGGAGATTAGAGATTTTTGCAGTTATTTAAGTAAATGTTACAAACCTTTTAGTATGTGCGATAAGTTCAAAAATATTTAATTATGACTTTCAATTAAAAATGAAGTAATATTTATTATAAATTTGTTAAAATTATACTAATTTTTATTGTATAAATAAAATGCTCAAAAGTTAAGACAATTCACCAATTTAGAGAATAATATGTACTAGTTTGTACTTACGTTTATTCTACTTGAAAAATTCCGTTATTTTACATTGCTTTGCATTTCGTGATGTTAAATTTTCAGAAAAATTTTCACATTTTAAGAGTGAGTGGTTCCAGAAACAGGCACGTGTGAGCGAATTGGTTGCACAGAAATGATCAACTTTCTTCAAAAATGACAAAAATCGAAAAGATAAACCTCTGAAAAAATTTGTTATAGGGAGACAACCACTTCGTTATATGGAGAATATTTTGAATGTTATTTAACATTCCGATTAAAAATTTCGGTATAGGGAGAAATTCGCTGTAGAGAGACTTCGTTGTAGGGAGACTCTACTGTAACTCTATTTTGGTTTATTCTTTTTAAAAACAGCTGATGTTGGCTCATTCAGGTATGAGGCAGTATTCTACAGATAAGAATGTTTCAGCCAAGGTAATGAGGAAGTTCCTTGAATGAAAGCAGAGACAGGCATTTTATTAAAATACATCATTATAAATCAAGATGTGCCATTTTGTAAATAAATAAAACTGTTGAATTATCCGAGGTAAAAGCCACGAAAGGTTACAAAATGAATGCCAAAACCTAAATCACCTTGAACTAAAATCCAGGTTTCAGTTCGCCTCTAAATATCTAAAAATAGAAGCTCCGTCTGGGTGTAAAGTGCATTTTATCTTATATTTGATAAGCCCTTCATAAACGATATAGGCTATTAGATACATAAATACCATTAAATGCAAAATTGTCAGGCAACTTTAACCACTCGCTGAAGGAAACGTGCCCACCGGCCGAAGCATTTTCTCCCGCTAAGCCTAACAGGTATTAAAAGTGTGCGTTATATAATAATGCATAAAAAGTGTCCTTTACATAGAAAAGAAACCATTTTTAAATATGCGGTAAACGATATCATATTCTAAATCATAAAAAAAGTTTAATTAAAATATTCGATTTTTAATAATAAAAAATAAAAATATAGTGTATTTCCCTATAATTGAAAGTACCTAAATAAACACTAGATTATTGATGCAAAATTCGAAAATATAGGAAAAAATAAATATTTACATTCAATATTATAAAACACTTCGAGAAAATTGTAAGAATTAACTCTTCAAAGCCTTCTGAAAAATCTATTTTAGGACTCCACTGAGATGACGGAATTGGAATCGATATATTAGTACTATCCTCTTCTAATTCAGAATTTGACGATTCATAACTATCTAAAGAACTCTAATAATTCATTGCTTTATCACTATCGTCGGAAAAATCCATAGATTTGTCATTTAAAAATTTACATATTTCCTCCTCGGAAAGTTAACGCGTTCTTTTAGCAATAACTGCAAAAATAAAACAGAGAGGCATAAAAACCCTTGACAGAATATCTACCATAAAATCTCAACCCAAGCGAGAGGATAAACTATAAACAATCACTCCAAAATTAGTTAAAGAGCTCTTTAACACATGCTTCTATTTACACTCGCCACCACGTGTTTCTATTTATACTCTCAAAAATCAAATAATTCTAATAAAATGATTCACAGACACGTGGCCGACTTCAATCTGACCTCGGAGAGAGAAATACTAATGTACGGGACCAATCTTTTGAAAGAAACATGGAATAGTAACGCCATCTGATAGAAAACATTTTGTTCCAAGAGCCAAACGCATATGTGCGGCTCTCGGCCCACAGCAGCACTTTCGCCGTAACGCAAGGATGCGGCGCTCGGCCCTGAGATGAGTCAAGCTGAAACGCACATATGCGGCGCTCGTGAAAAATAAAGAGGTGAATCAAATTACGGCTGAGGTCATAAAAATTTTGTTTCGCCGTGACGAATGTGAAACCACATGGCTTATGTAAACCAAAACCCTTTAACTTAGCAGGCTTTACTCACCTGACAATAAGAATCATAAAAAAACAATACAATACTTTCGACAATTTAATAAATGAGGTATGTAATCGGACATAAATAACAATATCTTTCCTTTGAGTTCTAATCTTAATTTACCTTTCATGGAATCTTCACCCCCAGTTTTTCGGTTATAGATGCTACATGTAAGGTTCGGAGGATTGAGTTGAGTTGAGAGTGAACTCATTGTGAACCCATGAGTTCGTGTGCTCCGTAAAACTCATTCATCGCTGGTGTGTGTGATACATAAATACTACCATTAAATGCAAAATTGTCAGGCAACTTTAAAAATTTTAATCAAATTACGGTAATTAAAGGGTAGTTATTTCATAAAATCCGTAATTTTTATATTTTAATATTTTAAAAGCCAAAGAACTAACTATAAAAGCAAGAAAATGAGCTTAAAAACGAAGAAATAAACCTGTAAAGACGGCATGCAATTAGGTTTTTATTTCCGGTCGAGTACGAGAGAAAACGAATTTCATTATTGAAGAAGGGGGACGAGGCGCACTCGCACGTTCTTTTTATACTTCAAAAAATTCCTTCCAATTAATCTGCGAAAGAAAATAATTGGATTTCGAAGGAAATCCTGGAGCTAAAAGATTTATCTCCGGAGAGATTGGAATGCTTCATTCAAATATATGAAGGAAAGAAAGAAACGCTGGCGCTCAGAACATGGGGATCGCCACGGAATAAAATCGCAAACCCATCTGATTGCAATCCATCATTTAACCCTTTGCGGACAGGTAACTTTATAGAACACTCGGGTCAGGTTGGCGCACTTTAAACGCCATCCCATTTTTTCAACTCTGTGCTTATTTAATTACATAAGACTTTATTTTCTATAGTGTAATATGATTAGGGGTTTGAATGGATGCATAAAACACGTTTCTGTTTGAATTTCAGCTGCTATCCTCTTTGTTAACCTTCCAGCGGGCGCGCGTTTGCAAGATATACTTGAATTGTGCATCGTATCACATGCAGTCGGACCTCTATTTAACGAACCTCTATTTTGTGAATTTCTCTATTTTGCGAACTTTTTCTTGGAACCAAGAACATTTTGCGAATTTCTTCGTAAAATAACCTCCAAATAGCGAAGTGCATTCTCTAATTAACGAACTTTTTCTTGTGATCCAATATTTTTTTCTCCTTATTTCTCAAAATATTTCTAAACATTTCAAACTTATTCTTTCTTTTAACACATTTTATAATGATCAGTGACCTTGAAGCTGGAAAATGTCAAAGCGAAAGTGCTTGAGCGTCAAAGAAAAAAAATTAATTCTTAATGAGGTGGATAAAGGCGTGAAAAAAAAAGGATTTTGCTCTAAAATTTGTATTCCTCCAAACAGCTTATCAACCATAATAAAAAAAAAATCGTGATAAGATACAAAATTATGATTCATCGAATTCTTATTCAAAACGTTTAAAAGCGTGTGTCTATGAAGATATGGATGAGGCAGTTTTGAAGTGGACAGTGTGAAAAATAAAAACATTACAGCAATGAATTGCGATGAAGACGAGGATGGAAAAGATCATGATGCAAAAATCAACAAACCTTCGTATGATGAAATGCTAAAATTCATTAATTTTAATATAAAATTATTTTTTAATTGAAAATGCAGTGTATTCCCGGACAATGTTTTGTTTTATTCTTGTTTTCCTCGCAGATTTCTTTTTGATGGGTAAAATATATAAAACAAATAGATATTAATTTACAAAATAAAGGTGTGATTAATTATTTTTAATAATATTTAGTGTTTATGAATTTAAAATCTGTTTTGTGTAGTTTAAAGTATTTTAAAAGGTGAATCTCTATTTAGCGAATTTTCCATATAACGAACTTTTTTTCGGGATTTAGCGACTCGGTTAAATAGAGGTCCGACTGCATTTATATCGTTATTTTATATATTTAAGTGCAATTTTATTTAAAAAATCTTTGTTTACTATTAGGCTAATAAATACAGATAGCATAAATAAAAGTTGCATTTATTTTTGTAAAATAACACGATATATATGTAAAACGATGCACAGTATGTCGTAAAATTAGCGTAAGCGAACCCACTGGAAAGTTAACTGGATTCCCTACACCTCAATTTCGAAATCGGTGAACTGTGGCGCACATTATAAGCCGTAACAACCTTACAGATGCGAAGGTAAAAAACCAGCGGAGTGTTCTGCCTTAAACTTTCCGCCAAAAGGTGCCGTTTCTCCTTCCCCAGCGTGGCTAAAAAAATTCGAACCTACTGTTATCCAGAATCCAATGGCAATCGGAAGGTTTTTCATTATAGTAATATTCAAAGAGATCCGTAACGATTAAAACACATCTATCGCAGACTGCTAGGTTTCACTCTTGCCGTCTCAAGGACAAACTGACGTAATTCGCTCCTTTCTCGTGCACAGAAGATTGCTTCCAGTACGCATGCGCGTGGAGATGACGGATTGGTTTCAATGGTAAATTATACAGACCGACAGACAGTCAACCCGTTGACGGATTTGGCCCAAAATTTTATACGGACCTATATTCATGACGATAAAACTGTGTACCAAATTTATCCACGTAGCTATTCAAGTTTTTGAGTTATAGTGTTCACATGACCCTTTGACGGATTTTGTCCAAAATTTGATAGAAACCTACAAATTATGTTTAAAAACCACATACCAAATTTCATCCCCGTAGGTCTAATAGTTTTCGAGTTATCGCGTTCACAGACAGACACACACACACACACACACAGACAGACAGACACACAGACATAATCCCAGAATTGTGTTTTTCGGACTCAGGGAGGTCTAAAACGTGGAGATTCGTCAAAATATCGAGTTCGAATTTTTTGACAATTACAATACTTTCTCTTTGTATAACTTCGTATACGAGAAAGTAACAAGAAAAAAGCAGTCCAAGGCACACTCGCATATTTTATTCCTTTAGATATGCGAGCAATTTATTTGCGAATATATTCATTCCAAAAAATAAAAATCTTATTTTTTATCGCCATTCCCCTCCTTTTGTGTGCCCATTCTTCTTTGCATAGTACCTCAACACACAGTATATACTTAATAGCATTAATAATTTCTCCAACAATACCCGATTTCACATACGTTTTTGTACACCTAAAGTTACAGATTTTTCAAAATAACCATTAGAGTAAAGCACATCTAAATGGCTTTGTATGGTTTCACACAGAAACAATGCATTCTAAGTTTTCATTTCATTAACCGCTTAACTTAACAGCCCGAGAATACTCGTGCATCGAATTATCGAAATTTTTGTCTTATAAACTAAAATTGAATCATTAATTAGCTTTATAATTTGACACAAAAAATATGTAGGATCCATAAACATCTTAAGTATCCTATGCCTTCTTAGATGAATGAAAACGACAGCCCCTTTCCAAAACAGGAGGGGTCATCTTATTAGATAGCAAAGAAAACTATTCAGTTAAGTGGTTAATATTACGAATTTCGTTTATAAAAAAAATATTTCGTTCATTGGAGACTTTTAAAATGAATCTCAAGAATCTCAGGTGGACGTACCGTGTATGCGCTACAATATCCAAGCTGCACGTGTTTAGACATATTTTTTATTATTTAAGAATGCGCACTAAAAAAAATCTAATTGCAGTGCCACATCGTGACACAAAATAAGCACAAATAAAAGGAAATATATAAAACCAAGTTTTAGTTTAGTTTGGTTTAGTTTAGTTACATTTACGTCCCGTTTTGAAGTAATACGAGGGCTATTTTGGAACGGACCTCGTCATTTTGAACCGCGGTCAGGTGACGAGGACGATACTTAAGCTGCCCCCTCTCCAAACTTCCGCACCACGCCACAGGGATGATGACATAAAATAAAGAATAATTAATCACAAAAAATATTCACACTTTACAGAACAATATAGCCACCTTATAGAAGAAAGTCAATCATTTGTGAGTTTAAAAGTCGTTCTCAGTGGCGCATTTCTTCATAGTGTGTCCTTAATACCTTACTATCACAACGAATTCTACAATACTGTTATATTTTCGTTATATAAAACAGTACTGAACAATAATACCAAAATGCTGAGCAATATCTTTGGTACTTGCAACTAGTGACGCATACATGCTAAAAATAAGTGGAACAATCGACTCTTCAAAAAGGAGTAGATTTCACAATGAAACAGAATTTTGACTCAGAAACTGATTTTTTCATCTATTTATTTTTTAAAACTAAATATAAACTCAGTGGCGAATCCAGGATTTGGGTTCGGGGCCCCCCCGCTGAGGTCATAAAAATTTTGCATCGCCGTGACGAATGTGAAACCTCATGGCTTATGTAAAACAAAACCCTTTAACTTAGCAGGCTTTACTCACCTGACAATAAGAATCATAACAAAACAATACAATACTTTCGATAATTTAATAAAATATACAATGAAATAAATAACCAAAAAATGTCTCCAACCGCGCCAACGCTACAAATGGAATGACTAGAAAAGTAGGAAAATTTTCGAACCCGTCAAGCCAGAAAGCAATATCGGCACGTTTTTATTATTTTTTTTAATGAGAGATATTAAGAATAGACAGTTATAGTGATTTTAAATAAAATCAAGAATTCTGACTTAGCTCTGGCGGGCTGCAGCCCGATAGCCACACCCCTGGATTCGCCAACCGAAAAGAGTTCTTGTAACGATATTTGATACTGATGTCGCAGGGGGTAGTTAACCGCTTAACTTAACAGCCCGAGAATACTCGTACATCGAATTATCGAAATTTTAGTCTTATAAACTAAAATTGAATCATTAATTAGCTTTATAATTTGACACAAAAAATATGTAGGATCCATAAACATCTTAAGTATCCTATGCCTTCTTAGATGAATGAAAACGACAGCCCCTTTCCAAAACAGGAGGGATCATCTTATTAGATAGCAAAGAAAACTATTCAGTTAAGTGGTTAAGTCACATGATGTGTATTAAAAGAATCCAGTGAGCCTCAAATTAATATTACTCTCCTCATTGAAATGCTTATTAACCTCTTGACAAACGATTTTATTAAATCTCCTAATTAGATACCACCACCCATTTGGAATATTTTTATTATTTCAATCTATTTTAGACGGTAAAGGATACTTGAGACATTTAAGGTATCCGACTCCTTTCGGGGACATTTTTTTGAAAAATAACTTATATATATTTTTTAATGTTATTTTTCAACTGCATATGTTTTAAAACTATGAAAATATTGTGAAATTTAGCTTTCAAAATAATACTTTTTTAAACTGAGAAATTTGAAGAAAATTGACTAAAATATTTGCCTTACGCTAACAGCCATAGACAAAATCATATTCAAAATATACATAAATCCTTGTAGGAGTACATTTTTATGACAGTTATCCGTGTAATGCTCTCAAATCTTTCTTGTACTTCAAAATAGTTTTGAGATATAGCTGAACATAGTTACTGAACTGGTAATTTTTCATAAAAAATGCTTTTCGTTTATATTTAAGCACTTAGAAGTAATACTTGATTTTAAAATTGACCTTAGATTTTAGAGGAAAACATCAAGCATATTACAGAAAACAATCTCAGAAAATTTCATATCAATACTTGAATAACGTTTTGAGAAATCATTGTTACGGTCGACAGTTTTCCTCAAAAATATCATTTCTCAGAAATCGCATTTAAAGTTTTCATGCATCTTAAAATAATGCTTACAGTTCGGTAATAAAACAGCTGTAACTCCATTTGTAATTCACGTAGAGTAAAAAGTGAGACAGTTTTAGAAAGCTGATTGAACAAGCTACAATATTAAGTCATAAAATTTTTTGATAATTTCATCAAAAACGACGATTTTAAACCAGTCGGATACCTTAAGCGTGTCCAGGTGATTTTTGTATTTAAAATCAATTGCCACGTTGACTCGAATACGGACTTAAATAGCAAAAATTCTGTAATTCGAAGCACGTGTCAGAGACGTCATTCTATGTTAAGTGGGTTAAAGCTTTAAATGAATTGCAAAAGTTTTATTCCTTTTCTTTGGTTTGTATGCTTCCAAAAATCGTTCTAGTTTGCTGTAAGCGCAAAAGTGGTAGGAACAACCAGATCCTCTTTATCACATTTATTTCATGGTATCCGACTGATTTAAAATCGTAATTTTTGATGAAATTATCAAAAACCGTTTTAAGACTTAATTTTGTAGCCTGTTTAACCAGCTTTCTAAAACTATCTCACTTTTTACTCTACGTGAATTACAAATGGAGTTACAGCTGTTTTATTACCGAACTGTAAGCATTATTTTATGCTGCATGAAAACTTTAAATGCGATTTCTGAGAAATGATAATTTTGAGGAAAACTGTCGACCGTAACAATGATTTCTCAAAACGTTATTCAAGTATTGATATGAAATTTTCTGAGATTGTTTTCTGTAATATGCTTGATGTTTTCCTCTAAAAACTAAGGTCAATTTTAAAATCAAGTATTATTTTTAAGTGCTATAAACGAAAAGCATTTTTTATGAAAAATTACCAGTTTATTAACTATGTTCAGTTATATCTCAAAACTATTTTGAAGTACAAGAAAGATTTTAGAGCATAACACAGATAACTGTCATAAAAATATACTCCTACAAGGATTTATGTATATTTAGAATATGATTTTGTCTAGGGCTGTTAGCGTAAGGCAAATATTTTAGTCATTTTTCTTCAAATTTCTCAGTTTTTTTAAAAAAATATTATTTTGAAAGCCTAATTTTACAATATTTTCATAGTTTTAAAACATATGCAGCTGAAAAATAACATTAAAAAAATATATAAAAGTTATTTTTCAAAAAAATGTCTCCGAACACAGTCCCAATACCTTAAGTATCGTAGGACCAAGATTTCAAATGCAGCTCTCTATCTCCCCATAAAGGTAGAAGTGAAAATGCGGAAAGAGAGAGAGTTATATTGCACAATTTTAGAGACAGGAATGTTTTGTGCAAGTTTGTGTCATGCCGGTACATCGTGTTGAAACACTCTCTTTAGCAAGATTTATTGCGGTTTTGTTTGTTGAAAAGTGATACTCAACAAAAAGACCGATTCAAACTTTATTCAAGCATGAAGCACTAACTGTTGGGTTTTCACAATTTTTGATAACATACATGTAAACGTTTTATAGAATAGGTTGGGAAGCGTTATTCGAACCACAGGGTGTCCACAAATTATTGTGGTTTTCTTACCTCATAATTTGGGGCACCACGAGTATTGTTTATCAAACAGGGTTCTTACTGATTTTTTAAATTAAAAATCAAAGATTATTTAAGGAGTTTTCAAAATTTTCAAGGAGTCAATATTTGCACATGAAAAAGGGTTCCCTTTTTAGAGCACACAAAAATTATATTAAGAGTATTTAAAACTAAGAGTTTTAAGCTTTTTACTAAGCTGATTTATCCAAGAATGCCATGTTAAATCTATTTATATGAAAGTACAGTGGTGCCACTTAGACACACATTTTTTTTATAAAATTATACAACTGCTCCAAAAGTTCAAATAGTTCATTACATACCATGATTTATCATGTTTCAAATAAAAAACCATTTCCATTATTTTTTTTTAGAATTTAAATTCTTAAATAATTGTCTTGCCTCACTGTGCACCTTATGTAGTGCACAGTGATCCAGTATTCAAAATACAGAGGTGCAAAGAGAGACACGGATTTAGATATTAGAAACTGGTTTTTTTTTCGGCATTTTCAATTACTTATAAAATAGTATATGAAGAAAATAAAATGAACAAAATTTCTTGATTATTAAAACTAATTTAACTACAATTGATTAATAGTATCTATTTTCCTTCAACTCCACCATCACAATATATGTCCGTTGCAATAATGTTACAATTTAAAGAAATGCAGTTAATTTTTCGAAATAATTCAAGAGAAATAACATTCTCAATTTGCACCATTCTACTGTTTCGTTTATTACTGATTGGCACTTAAAATCAATTATTAAATTTTGGATACTGCTAGGAGATGAACATCAAATCGTGGAAAGAGCAACGCAAAATACTGGGTAATTGATACGGCCGCGATTTAGAATCCTTTTTATCAGTAAAACGTAGTACACATTTAATAAAAGAAATGTTAAAAATTGAAAATCAAGGAGTTTATAAGGAGTAAGACCCAAATTCAAGGAGTTTCCATAGTGCTTGAAAATGAAAATCGTTTTCAAGGAGTTTACAAGGAGCGTACGAACCTTGGCAAAAGATTCGGAAACCCTCCGCGCTCCTGCGCATGCGCCGGGCGGAGTTATTTTCATCAAAATAGGGGTAAAGTGAAGAATGGAATGGTGATGTTTACATTTTATTGAGCGTGATCTAACAAAGAACTCCGGAAATGCGCTCATATGACTCATTGCCTGACACCCCTTTCCTGTGTAAAATTGTCCAAAAGTTGTAGTCTCGGAATACGCTGCTGAACAATACACGGGGATGAGCTGCTGCCTTATAAGTAAGCAGGAACTCGCTTCCCCTGTGGATATAGTAATGGTGGGGCTTTGGGTCCCTCCACCAGTGATAGTACCTACCTCCTACGGGCAAGGGCAACGTGGTTTAGATTATGGAGTTCCGCTTTGTGAGAAAATTTCACTTGCACCTCCACATCATAATTTCGAAAGAGAAATTATAATTTAGAAATTGACATAATTCTTTCGAAAATTTTTTTCGGTTAAGGAAAAGAAGGAAAAAAGAGAAGAAAAATGCTCAATGAACGCCTTTAAAAAAGCAATGGTAAATAAGAGAAGAGAATTTAAGTGGGGGGAGAGAGAAAAATTAAAATTAGAAATGACATCGTACGTTAAACCTCAACAAAGAACTGCTGCTGGGTTACCAAATAAGAAGAAAGGATCGAGAAAAAATTTAGCACGAAAGTTTGGGAGACAGTTTGAATTGGTGGGCAGAAAAACACTCGTAGCACAATGCAGCTAACAGAAGCCAAACAGAATTTTAGAAAAAAATTAAACACCCAGATTGGTAGGAGCTGAATTAATCCTTCGTCTTTTGACGGTAGGGAAATTGAGGAGTTGGGCCGTGGCCAGGTGATTGGCTACTAGAACTCCGGCCTCAGTACTCGAAGCTATTGCAGCGGGTATCATTCAGAATCCCGGCCGACCAGGTCGGTCGGGGTGATCCAGTTTCTTCTGGTTACTTCATAATTTTTGATTAAATAAATGACGATAAATATTATTACATATTCGTAAAGTACAATTCAAAAACATTTTTAATGACACGAACAAAGTTAAGTAATTTCCACATGGCGGCTTTAGCTGCATTCAACCCATCGACATTAGTTTAGTTATGTATTTACGTCCCATTTTGAAGCAACACGAGGGCTATTTTGGGACGGACCTCGTAATTTTGAACCGCGTATTTGGAATGGCGGGGTAATAGCTCCGAATCTGAGATCGCTCAGGCACTAGTTGGTCGGTTACCCGAGGAGCAACGGCTACCGCTGGGGCTGCTAAATTTTCAATCCGTAACGGAGGTGATTGTCTATATGAATAGACATGTTTCACCATCACCTGTCGGAAGAAATCCCTTGCAATCTTCGATGGTTAAGCCAACGCATTTAATTAACCATGAAACCTTCGTAGGAGAACGGGGACACTCGTATCCTGGTTTAACTCGAGTCCGGTGTTTCAGGTGTGGTGAATTAGGACATGTGGCTCGATTCTGTTCTCGACACCTGAGCTGGCACGCTCTCTCCAAACTTCCACGCCACACCAGCGAGAGGACATTTGGCAGCGACGGATTTAAAGCGGGTATTCACCGCTGTTCAATTACGAGATTTTTGGAACACGGGAAGGGAAAAACCTTTCGTCAGTGTTAGAAACCGCTGAAAATTGATTGGAATGGCCGGATGTCCTTTTGAGGACCTCGCTGCGACGGTAGCGGGAAAACAAAGGTTCTGCCTAGAGTGAGACCCGCGATGAGGCTAGATTATGTTGAAAGTAAAATCGGAGATCCGCCGTGTGGGGGAGGAGGAAAGGGGGGAGTAACTCTGGGACTTTGAACCTTCTCAAACAAGGTGTATCAAAACTAACTTTGGAGCCTCCGTGAATGAAGACTTGAATTGATGGGAAATAAACGGTCTCCGTGAATGAAGACTCGAATTGATAGGAAATAAACGGTCTCCGTGAATGAAGACTCGAATTGATGGGAAATAAACGGTCTTGGGACAAATGGCATAGCCTACCCTTCTTGCGAATACTCAGCTTAAAGTGCAGCAGATCCGCTTACCCGGTGGTTCTTCGGTGGAATCGAGTTTCGAACCTGAACCCTCCTTCCCGAAGTCGAGACCTTAACACCAGGCCACCGCGGCCTCAACATTTAGCTGGAAATGTTTAGTCTCCATGTGTTGCGTGGTACGAAAGACTGCCACAACTTTTGTATTAAAAGTTTTTTGATAGCTGCTACCTCTTAGAAGTTTTGCTGCTCTTATTTTTTCCAAGAAAGTTGAGTGCTCTGGTATAAAGATTGCATGCGTTTTACTAACCTTAACCTAGACGCATCGAGACTGAACTTATTTTCCAGCCAAGTGTCGATGATTTGAATGCAGCAAAAGCCGCCATGTGGAAATTACTTAACTTTGTTTGTGTCATTAAACTCAAAACTATTAAAGAGCATTTCAAAAGTCTGGCAATGAACTTTTTCAACAAAATAGAAAACAATAATAACCCAGAGATCCAAGAAATTCCAACGTACGATCCCAGCCACCCCCGAAAGAAACGGCGCCCAAGGACACTTCTCCTTCCAGATTAAACAAACATGCCGACTACCCCACTCGTGAAGTTGCACCATACAAGGAAGAAAGCCAACTAGCCCTTTTCAGGGCTTACGTGGAAGGCTAACCCCCTCTCCGGACATAAGCCAAAAAGCCAGTCCAGACGTGACGAAGAATGGTAGTCACTAACACCAGTGCCAAAATCAGGTAACGGGTTACTCCAATTACTAGCCAAACTCATTTCATTCCAAGTTTTTATTTATTTTTTTTTTCATTTTTATTATTTTTTTTCATATCTTGTTGTATGCATGTGAGAATGGGAGGTTGAATGAATGAAGTGAATGGAGACGAATAAATGAGACATATAATTGGACTTAATTACTAACAACTTCCCTTTCAACACTAATATTAATCTTCATTCCAGGTAATATTAATTAAGTAGGTTAAACTCAACTTTTCAGCCAGGGGTATAGGTGCCTAGTGTTATGTTTCGGAGATTGTGAACCGTCGAGTTCGTGTGCTCCGTTAAAAGCAATCATCTCTGGTGTGTGTGTTTGTGTCATTAAAATATCTTTGTATGGGTAGTACTTTATGAATATGTAATAATATTTATTGTCATGCTATTTAATGAAAAGTTATGAGGTAAAGAAACTGTTAGTTTATTTGTTGTTTTTCATTACCTAAAATCGTTTAAATATTTATTTGTAGATCTTTGTTTAAATTTGATAGATTGGGTTGTATTGAGCTTGTTTGTTTGGTTGGTGATGTCATAGTATGGGCGTGCAAGTTGCTATGACGTCATAACCAACTATGACATCACAGCCAATCAGGTTTTGCCACATGTTTTGTCTGACTATACAAGATATGTTAGATTCTTTTATGTTACTATTCAGCAACGGATTCCGAGACTACTACTTTTGGACGATTTCACACCGCAAAGTGTGTCAGGCAATGAGTCATATGAGCGCATTTGCGGAGTTCTTTGTTAGATCACGCTCAGTAAAGTGTAAAAATCACCCTTCCATTCTTCACTTTCCCCCTATTTTGATGGGCTCATGCGCAAAAGCGCGGAGGGTTTCCGAATCCTTTGCTAAACAATAGATGGAGAGAGAGGTGATATGTTTATGCCTTTTAAGTTATTTCTAGTAGAAATAATATTCTTTTTATAGAAATGGGAATAGTTATTTCTTATAGAAAATATCGATCCACCACTTAAGCCTAACCCAACTGAAACTTGACAATAATTTACGCACACCCTGTACAATCGTATCATCTGATCCAAGGAAAATGTTGCAACTCATATCAGATATACTTCATTTAACGATTCATATCATGCAGATGCCATTATAAACCAAATCACGTTCAATACAAAAATCGAAGGTTCGCGGTCGTTTCAATAAAGATTTTCTTTTTTCCTCTTTAAGAAACAGAAAAAGTATTTCGAAGAAATGCGATCTAAACCAGTAAGGCTCTGAAAATAGCACTTTAAATACAGAGGTGCGCGTTTTTGCGAAATCTTTTCTAGG
Source organism: Araneus ventricosus (assembly GCA_013235015.1). Lineage (NCBI taxonomy): Eukaryota > Metazoa > Arthropoda > Arachnida > Araneae > Araneidae > Araneus > Araneus ventricosus. The sequence goes on along the minus strand of BGPR01001368.1, from coordinate 28,463 downwards.
AAAGCCATCACGAAACGAATCCGAGATGTAAAAGCAAAATAAAATGGCTTCTCAGATAATCATAGCTCTGCAGCGCGAAACTATACGCCCTACAGCTACAAAAGCCTAGTGTTAAGTTACTTTGAATGTTAAAAATAATTAGAATCCACTTTTTGAAAGAAATTAAGATTTTAATTTACTCGAGATTGAAATGAAATTATGTGTACTTTTTTTCTTTCTCGTGTAGGAAAGCACATAATTATTGTAATCAAGAAATCCGACCTCGAAATTTTGAATTCAACATTTCACACCTCCTTCAAGTCTGAAAAGATATGTGGTAGACGCAGTTCCGGTCCGCGCCTTAGATTTTTCGTGAAAACGTCGTGACGAAATCATAATAAAAAGTGTCTGGTATTAATATGCGATTTAATTATAAGCCTCTTTAATACAATGGTTACAGAAAGAAGTACAATGGTTATAGAGTAGATACAACATTACAAGTCTGTCGCATGCAGAACAGAACGCCGTCCCTTACCCCCGTACCCGTGACCAGACCGGTCACTAAACGGTTTGAAGGGCAAGACCCGGGAATTTTATTTAAGAAAAAGAAAAACAAAATAAACAAAAAGAAGGAAATATATACACTATGTACAGCACAGGCATTTTCACTTTTACACTATTAGTTCGTAATAGTCTTCTTTTCTTTAGATGTTGAAATACCTTTTTTTTTATTTGAAGGGGGAATGTCCGGTAATTGAGCTACTTAGTTCAGCTCGCTGGGAAGTTGAAGGCTAGGGAGGCCGGAAAAGATCTCTGTTTTCGCTAATGAATTTGATAATCCCACGAATTTTATGCCTGGAGACGAGGTTATTGGCGACAATTTTCAGACATTTTTGTTCGAAGTTTGGCGCTGGCTTCCTCATATGCCAAGACACTATGTAAATACACTCCGTGGCATAGTGAAGTGCCGTGCCAATTCCGCCACAACTGCAATAATCGCTGTCAGACAGGTGAAACCTTTTGAGGTAGGCGGGTTCTGTTGCATGCAGCAAAGGCCTGTGATAACTGAAAGCACACGTACACTGTACAAAGCGAACTGTATCGAATCCTAGTCCCTAGCGAAAGTTATATCGATGCCCGTCTTGCCGAGCGTTGTAGAGGCAGGAATGCACTTGATCTATAAACGACTGGGCTGTCATCGGCACCTGTACTCCCTATGGACCAGCTACGTCTCCCCCTTGCGCCATTTTCTAGTTTTCTTTTCGACTCTGCCGTAGCTCTCAAGAGGGACATTCACCAGTGTTCCACTCTACTTTTTTTGGAGCACAGGATGCCAAACCCATTCGTCAAAGCGAAATCCCGATGATAATTGGAGTAGACCGAGGGAGAGTTGGAATTCCAGCGTGGTTGGATTTCCATTCATCCCGTTCAGCTATAAAAGGGAAATACAATCCTTCGAGCGGGCGATAAATCACCCGTCTGGGGAGGGAGCGTTGGAAGGAAGAGTGCTATCTCCAAAAAACGAAAATACCCCCCGAAGAGGGGCAGGGAGGGAGGCAGGAAGATAGGGGGATCGAAGCAGCCGTTAGAGAGCTTTGGAGCATCAGTCAATGACCGTGACCCACGGGAATATTGGGTCACGGAATGACCCGCCTAAATCTATCGACTTGAATGGGTGGAATAGCGCAGTGTTGTCGTGAATGTCCAGCTTCACATTCGAAAGCTTCCGATTCCACCTATGCTCGGCACTGGATTTTTTAGGTTGGCATTCATTAGGCATTCATTTCGATGAGATATTTCCTCTGACTGGCGTTTTTTTATAATTCCGAGCATAAGGAGAAAGCGGGTTTTTTTATAAAATTCCGAGCAAATGTAAGACTTATACGAGACATCTTTAATTATTTTGTAATTTTCAACTTAATATTAATCTTCACTTGTATTCCGGCGGATATTTTTATTGTGTCACTTTAAGTCCTAGTAGTGATCCGCGAGCTCTTTACAACCATACAGAATCCATGTTCTACCTCAACGCTTTTCCGCGCTACGCTAGTTTGAAATTCTACATAACTCTAATTCGATGCGCCTTCATCCTTCATTGCATGCGTCTACATCCGCAGCGCCAGATTTCCCATAGGCCCAACCTATGCCATGGCCTAGGCCGCAGCTGTTAGGAGGCGCATTTACAGAAGAAATGACAACCCAATATTTGCACATTTTTTTCAGTGTTATTTCCAATGTTTTAAAAATTTGCATTCGTTACATTAAATATATTCAGCGATATATTTTTTTTTTCTGTGGACCTTATCGTCTTTTCTCTTTGAACTAATTTGGATTGAAAGAGGTTTAAAAAGATCCATCTACTTCAATGACCTCACAAACCTATTCACGGATAAAAACGCGAACGAAGAAGTTCTACTTGATATTTCAGACGATTTCAAGAAATGGAGTATTTTTGTAGACGTAATTATTACGTTGTTTCTTAAGCAGCGTAATTTTGCATTAAAATTTTAATGTGGTTCAAAGATTGCATTAAGTGTTTATATGTTTCAAAAATAAACTATTGGATATTAAATTGATAATTATATTAACTTTCTTCAGAGGAGAGGGGACACAGAATATGTTTTAGCCTAGGGCGTTGAAATGTATAAATACACCCGCGCGATGACATAAGCAATCCATATCCTGCGCAGAGAAACACGCACGAGTATGAGGTTAAGGTTAAATTATATTAACGTGCTTATTAACGTATATTGTCTCACTTTGTGTCCTAGTAATACTCCTAAAGCTCTTTAAAGGGACACCATAATCAACCTCCTAGCTAAACGCGTTTCCACGCTACACTTATTTATAACCTTACATAAAGCCAATTCATAACAATCACGCGCATGCGCCTACACTGGTACGATGACGTCACAGGCAAAGCAAATACTATGCGACAAACGCTGACAGATATGATCTATCCGTTGTGGGGTCAACCATTTTTTTAGTATTATTGGTCTCGTAGTTATTAGCGATTCAAATCCGACGGTATTTTGTCACACAAGAAAGTTCGACCGACTATCACTGTAACGAGCGGAAAGACGTTTTCACGTCGAAAATATAACTTTCGATGATCACACATTGTGACTGTGCATGGAAAAACGAGTAGTATTTTTAGAGAACAAGCTAGAAAGAGTTGTTTTTTAATGTAGAATTCGAGATTAGACACCGTTGTATGATGTCGACATTGAGTAATGTCAATTTTGCACAAATTATAGAAGAAAAAAAATTATTTCAAATTTATCTTGTCAGAAAGGAAACACCTTTCGGTCAATGGTGCTTAGCTGTGATGATGAAGAAAGCATTATTTAATTATAAAAATATTTGTTCATATGTTTTTATTAAAATTTTTTCATATGTAATTATAAAAATTAATCCTATTTTTGAAGTTTCGGACCTAACCCACCTCTCTTAGGCAACACCTCTTTTATTCATGAGAGAAAATCGCATAACACGCATTTTTTAGCGCGTAAACAATCGTGTTTTAATGGGAATATCTGTATCGTTAATTTTGCCAGCAAATGCGATAAAAAATAAAAACAGTCTCCAACAACTCATTATGCATGCTATTTTCATATAAGTAAAAACTCAAAAATCACGATTTAAAAGATTTTTTCCGCAATAAATTAAGATATTTACTTAAAGAGGTAAGAAACTGCGAACTCTTCCAATTCACTGACATAGAAATGACAAAAATATTATAAGTTTATATTGAGTAATCATTATTAAAAGATTCAGAAATATTTCTGAGTTTTTTCATATATAAAAAAAGAGTAAACCGAGTTGGAAACAACAGCAATGTAACAGTAAACTATAGTTTCAGGAAGATATTGTCAAAGGATTAACATATAGAAATACTTGCTCTATTCCAACACTTCAAGGACAGATAACAATGCCAGGAAGAATGTAGTTTCGAAAACTTAATCGGATGACGGAATCGGTCTGTGGTTTAGCGATTTGATTCTAGTGACACATCTCTGTTTATTTTAGAGTCAGGCCAGCTGTAAGACAATCTTCCCTTATATAATGACATTCGAATTGAAGTATTTTATCAAACGCTTGTCAAGATAAGAATTCTTATCAACTCTTCTTAAATAGGGTCAATTCATGTTCACGTGAAACACGTCAAGTCCGCCGTGATAATTTAATTTTGGAGTCCACTGCGCCTCTTGCAGGAGGAAAAAGGACGTGGCGTCAAAACAGGAAAAAAGAAAAACGTGCATTTGGTTACTGGACGACATGTGCGGTGACGCCACCCGACTGTCACGTAACGTGATTTGACCTCATTTTACTTATAAAGAAAATATGCAGATTCAGTTTATAAAATTTTAAAATGTCTGGATTCACAATACTTTAAATATAATTGGTTAAAATACTATATTCAAGGCGAGGGGCGTAGCTGCAAATTTCGCCGCGCCTTTCCCTTAGAATTTACAGACAGCACATAAACCTCAAAGTGAAAAAAAATTAATTCCATTATTTTATTAGTAAAGTGATTCGTCGCCCTATTACCCTGCAGATAGGTTGCGAAACTGCGCGTCCAATACCAGTCTTTCTTTCAGATATCGGATATTAACCGACAAAAAGCGAAAGTACGAATTAATTGCATTACTTATTTTTATGTACAAAACAGAACGCCGTCTCTTACCCCCGTACCCGTGACCAGACCGGTCACTGAACGGTTTGATGGGCAAGGGAATTTTATTTAAGTAAAAGAAAAACAAAACGAAGGAAATATATACACTATGTACAGCACAGGCATTTTCACTTTTACACTATTAGTTCGTAATAGTCTTCTTTTCTTTGGATGTTGTTATATCTTTATTTTTTGAAGGGAAGGGGAATGTCCGGTAATTGAGTTCGAAAAAATGCACAAATCCAAAAGTGTTTTTCTCATTATTCTGTCACACGCCTGTATCTGCGCATATTATCGAACATTTACTGCAAGTTGCCTTACGTCGTGTGACGTCACATCCTTTTTCGGACAGCAAACTGTACAGTGAGTGAATTCAAAAATTCATTTGGCGCGACGCGAATGTATGTCGCACGATCATGAATTGTCCCAATTAGTTTTAAACACCCGCTATCGCTATTATGCGCAATGAGAAACACTGTTTATAATGGTCTCTCTACATTTATAACATCAATCAAATCAAAAATTTGAATTAAGGTAATATAGAAAATGAAAATATTTACATAAAATCTAATTGAAATACCCAATACCGCCTTGTACCTGTGCAAAATTTTAATGAGTTTATTTTCCTGATATTCAATCATTTTCTGCCGCAAAAGAAGATCGACTTCCTGCTTTATTGCATCGATCTAAGAAACTCGAGAGTAAATCGAGTCGTGTGCTCTTCTTTCCTTTTGATTTATTTTCCAAAGGAAACAGAAAATGATGATGGCACTTAATGTGACATTTTATGCCGGAGATAAAAGCAGTATATCACTATTATGCTCGTCTCAGCACGTTTCTGATTGCTAGGCAGCGTGTCTAATATAAAACAGTTAATTGCACAACGAAGGGTAACAATAAGATACATTCAACCTTTTTATGGAAATTTGAGTAGCAATACATGCATCTTATTCGTGATTCATAATGTCCATAAAATGATTATTTTGCATCGTAATCTGAATAAAAACAGGAAATCAGACTTCACCTTTTTACTTTCTCATATACGAAGTATAAAAAGAGAAAGTATTGTAATCGTCAAAAATTCGAACTCGAGATTTTGACGTATCTCCACGTTTTAGACCTCCCTGAGTCCGAAAAACACAATTTTGGAATTGTGTCTGTGTGTGTGTAAACACGATAACTCGAAAACTATTAGAGATACGGGAATGAAATTTGGTATGTGGTCTTTAAACATAATTTGTAAGTTTCTATCAAATTTTGGACAAAATCCGTCAACGGGAAGTCTGCCTGTCTGTCCGCAGTCATGCGAACACTATAACTCAAAAACTTGAATAGCTAGATGGATAAAATTTGGTACACAGTTTATCATGAATGTAGGTCCGTATAAAATTTTGGGCCAAATCCGTCAACGGGTTGACTGTCTGTCGGTCTGTATAATTTACTTTTGAAACCAATCCGTCATCTCCACGCGCATGTGTACTGGAAGCAATCTTCTGTGCACGCGAAAGCTATGGAGCGAATTACGTCAGTTTGTCCTTGAGCCGGTAAGAGCGGAAAATCGGTACGCATCTCTTTGAATTTGATTCTTTACATAGATATTTTTCAATCACTATAATGAAAAACCTTCTGATAGTCATTGGATTCTCGGTAACAGTAGGTTCGAATTTTTTTAGCCATGCGGGGGAAGAGGAAACGGCACCTTTTTGGGAAAGTATATGAGAAAATTTAGGGGAGAACACTCCCTCTGGTTTTAAAGAGGAAAAAAATTGGAAATGTTCCCCACTCGACATTTTCTTATAGGGGAGACCGGGGTACAATGGACCACCCCTACTATCTACTTTATATACGTTTTTGAATGTTTCATATTCTGGCACATAGATGCCAGGTCTGTAGTACTCGAAAAAACCTTAAAACCATATGTCTAACTGACAATTAAGCCATGTTATTCTTGACTGGTGATTTGTAGTAGCTAAAGGTTAATATTTTCAGTCGAGTATATTTTCTTCTCTGGATTAAAAAATTGTGATTCAGAAAACATTACTTTACACAATAAAAAAGGTAAAATAATACATTATATTTAATGCAGCTAAAATAACTCAATATAAAATTTCTTATTTTTTTGCCAATTTGTTGTTCCACATGGGGTACAATGGACCACCCAAAACTGGGAACCATGGTCCATCCCCAGTTCTGTATCCCATACGCTTTTAAAAGTCAGACATTATATAAGAATTAGCAAGTTGTTTTATTTTAATGAGTTAATTAACCATTGAATCATGTAGTGTACACATTTTGGAAGTGTAATCTATGAATTAACACTAATTAGGCACCAAAGGATAATAAACAAGATTTTATGTTATTTGTTTGAGATTTTTTTCTTCTAAAATTTTATAAACATTCAATAAATTGTTAATTCTTATATATATATTAAGGAAAAATTAAATAAAATAGTATGATTCTTTAAAAAAAAATAATGCATCTATTGTTTAGCAACGGATTCGGAAGCCCTCTGAGCTTTTGCGCATGCTCCGGGCAGAGTTATTTTCATCAAAATAGGGGGGAAAGTGAAGAATGGAATGGTGATGTTTACATTTTACTGATCGTGATCTAACAAAGAACTCCGGAAATGCGCTCATATGACTCATTGCCTGACACCCCTTTCCGGTGTAAAATCGTCCAAAAGTGGTAGTCTCGGAATCCGTTGCTGAACACTATTAGAATTTGTATTTATTTATACATAAATTAAGTGTTAAATGATATAAAAGTAATTTTAAAAAAGAGGCTAATACTGTCCCATGAAAGCATTTCCATAGATCACCAATCTCTTGTAAATGTTCAAGATATTATGATAAGTCTTCCAGAAGCGTTATATCCGTTACACCCCTTAACTTCTAAACGGTGACAGCTTAGGTCATAAAGTTGGTGTCTAGGTATAGTAAAAAGGCTATGCGCTACTCGATGAGACAACTTACAAAGCCATCTATCGGCAAATTTTGGAATTAGCGGTCCTATCTCGTAAACAGTACAAGATACGGGAAAAAAAGTCAATAACAAAATTGTAGTGCGCCTTCGATTTAGTACGAAAAGACACCTTGAACGCAATAATGCTAAGAACAAAACGTGTAAAACACACATTTGTTTGGTCGCGATTTTCCAAACCTGCGACATAACAACTCGCGACAACAGGAGAAAAGATCATCTTTTGAACAATAAACGTCGACCCGATGGCGTTGTCGTTATAAAGTCGAAAATAACAATATCTGCTTGATAACTAATTGTGTTCTTTAATTTCTAACGCTTTTCTGGCGTAAGAGTGTTGAAAATCGCGACCAAAACAATGCGCGTTTTGCGTTTGTTCTCAGCATTATTGTGCGCAAGGTTCCTTTTCGTATTAAATCGAAGACGCTCTACAATTCTTTTACGAGATAGGACCGCTAATCCCAAAATTTGCCGATAGATGGCGTTGTAAGTTGTCCTCATCGAGGTAGCGCCTTTTCAATTATACCTAGACACCAAATTTATGGCCTAGAAGCAGTCACCGTTTAGAAGTTAAGGGGGTGTAATGGATAAGTGGAACCCTGCTAAAAAAGAAAAGCCGAAATTGGTCGTGTTTTACGAGGGCACTTTTGTTTTCCTTCAACTCGACGGACCATAAATAAATCAGAAGAGTATAGAACAAAATGAATTTTATCACCAAAAGTTATGTACAAACATGGTTTTATTTTAATATAATCCTTTCTTCAGTACAATCAAGAAAATTGAATATGCGCTTGGCTAAAGCACTTCTAGTAGACGGATGGATCCAAAATATAATATAAATCAACAATTTGATGTCAAGCACTACATGCCAAATGTCATCCCTTTAGTTTCCGTTTCGCGAACGTAACAGCAGAACGCCGCACCTCTACCCTATAAAAATTAGCCGAAAGGTATCTTTCAATCAGCTATGCTCGGCAGAAAATGTTGAAGAACGCACACGCGCACAGAAATAATTCCAAAAAATAATATTTAGCGATTCAAGGAAGTTCAAAACGCTCGAAATCTCTGAAAATAAGTTCACATCATTCTTTGGATGATTACGATACTTACTCTTTTTTTAAAATTTCGTTCAAAAGTTTTAAAAAATATCGAATCTCTCGAAATTTACGTCATTCGATTTTACTAATTTAAATACTACCAGGCACGAATAATCACTGCTTCGAAAAAAGTAATATCAGACTTCAAAGCAGATAAAATGATTCAATAATGGAGTTTTGAAAGACTGCGATTCACATATAATCGGAAACCATTAGTACTTAATGTATTTATCTTATCAAACAAATTCAAATATAAATGCATTAGCTAATTCATCAAAATGCAAAGTTAACATTTATTTAATAATAGAGATGTCAGACGGTACGAGCAAGCAGATTTCATAAGGTTTTTTTTTAATATGCCAGATCTATAAATCGATTTCGTCAACTATAGCGTTCAAATCTGTTGACTTATTTGTAGGCATCCAGTCTTGCTTATAAAATCGCAGACGTTCAAAGCTCCTTTTCTATATTCAGAGAAGTGACTACGTATGCTATTTTTTTGGAAGTTAATATATCATCATATAATATTTCTTTGTACGAAAGAAAACCCTGAACTGTCTAAATGAGAATTTACATTATTTATTTTTAGAAATACTGTAATATAATTATCATGTGCTAACATGATAATATATCCAAGATATAGTATATAATAATTTGTGATATTTTTTGGGAGACTGTACAGAAATCCAAGTTGTACAATGGCGAATAAGAAACAGTGAATTAAAAAGAGTTACCAGAATTTAGTTTTTCCCAAATTAATATTACTTTATTTAAATGAACCACCAGCAAATAGTATCGGAAATGTCATTTGTTACCTATATAAGTTTATGCGAAATTATTAACAATACATTTTATTTACATTTGTTTGAGTTGAACTATACATTGTAAAAAAATTCAAAAAAAAATAAGTCCACAAACAAAATTAATTTCAAGTCATTCAACTTAAGCTAACCTTACTATTATTGATAAAATATTCTGCTGTGTGCATTGACAGATGGCTTTGAGGAAGGGGATATGACAACTAGGGGTACGCGTAACAATATAAAGATTAAACTAAACCAAGTACCATCTTGATTAGTTATAATACAGCGTCCGTTAAGGACACGAGGGCGAGCTATTCGGGACGAACCACACATTTGAACAGTGGTCGATGACAGAGTCGGCACCTGAGCTGGCACCCCCTCTCCAAAAACTTCCGCACTACACCAATTGGAAGGACGTTTGGTCCTTCTACGTGTTGATTTTAACGCAACAGGGCCCAATGCCGACGGTATCTTCAGTGAATCCTCAGGTCTCGAACCTGGATCACTCCTGCTTCCAAAGCGAGGCAACGCACTGGGCCAGGCAGCATTACACAATAAAGGCATGGAAACCCTGCTCTAGGTTATCAAGTTTTCTGAGCTAGTGGCATTTATAGACAAAACGACAAGAAGATCAACCTTTGGCAGTTTTTCAACCAAAATTTATTATTCAGATCTACAATTCCTGATGGTAAATCAAATGCTAAATTCAATCCATCTGCTCTTTGCGTCTTTGAGTTATGTGTTTCACAAATCACGGACGGATAGATCATGGATGGATTTCTTTGACGAAATCAATCTACAATCGGTGTTAAACTACATATGAAAATTCATTCTGTAACCTCTTTGCGTTTTTCAGTGGCAGTATCTCACCGAACAAAACAGACCGATAGATGGACATAATTAGGGATGGGAAAATCTAATCTTTTTAAACCGGAAACCGTTTTTTTTTTTTTTTTGTTTGTTTTCGGTTAAACGATTTTTCGGTCATTTTTTTTTTTGTCCTGTAGTTTTTTTAAAAAATCCACAACCGGGTAAATAAACCGGATCGGAATGGAAATAGATTTTAGGTTCGATTAGACTAAAATTTACCAAGTTTTGAAACTTAAATTTCTCATCTTAGGCAATCAATGAACACCGCTTCCTCTGCGTCTGCTTGGTTGACGGATTACGTAATAGCTCTTATGAACAGATAAATATTGGCCAATGGATTTGATTGCATGAAAAAACAAAATATTAATAGCAAATTTTGTATACAAACGGCGTTTATTTCTTTTTATATAAAAAAAAAACCCACGTAAAACCAGTTATTTTGACGGGTATAACCGCAGGTTAAACCGAGTGGAAAAATCAACTGAATAACCGAAAAATCGGCTATTTTCAAATAAACGCCATCCCTTAGGACATAATTCTCATAAAATGCTTTTTTTCGGACTCGGGAAAGAACAGGAAGGTTCAAGGAGGTGCTTTCCAAATGAATTATTGGGGGGGGAAGAGGTCGACAAATAAAGGCAGATTGTTCTCCTCCGTTCAGAGATATCTAATCCACGAGCGAAACCTATCAATGGGTACAAATACCGTTCCAGAATTACCTTTTGCATATTTCCATGAGTTCGCCCTTTGAAAACAAGACAAGCACAGCGTCCCAGGAAGGAGAAGAGTTTTGTCTCGCCTTTGTTTCTGACATGCATCTTACCAGAAGAAAGAAGACGATACGTGCTTAAAACACTACGCACGAAATAATCCCGCTAAACGAGAAACAGAACAATGCAAAGTCATCACAAGAGGCTGTTGAACTGATTTAGTTCCTAATTCACCTTATTTTCTTGCCGTTATCATATTACATATATTGAATATAAACAAACGGCAGGATAGAAAAGAGACAAAATGACAGATGAGAGGAGTTTTCTTCATGCAAATTTGGCATCATGTCGATTTCTAGTCTCACGCGAAATCAATTTCAGCTTAGATTGATCAAATTATTCACTCATACCTGATTCTCGTAACTTAGAGTTGAGTTGAAGTACAGGGAGTCTCATAGCGAAATCGTGGTTCCAATTGAAAAATTTCGTTATAGAAAATTTCGACTATGAGATTAGAGAGTTTTGCAGTAATTTTAAGTAAATGTTCCAAACTTTCAATAGGTGCATAAGTTCAAATGTATTTAATTATAATTTTCATTAAAAATGTAAGGTATTATACATTATAAATTTGTTAAAATGTATGCTAATTTTATTGTATAAATATAAATGCCTAAAAGTTAAGAGAATTCAACAATTTAGAGAATATATGTGTAATAGTTTGTACTTACGTTTATTCTAATTTTGAAAAAAATTCCTAGTTTTATAACATTGCTTTTGATTTCGTGATTAAATTTTCAAGAAAATTCACATTTTAAGGTGGAGTGTCTCAGAAACAAGCACGTGATGCGATTTGTGTGCTACATTGAAACTACAACTTCTTCAAATTCGAAAAGATAAACCTCTGGAAAAAAATTCGTTATAGGGGAGGACAATCCACTTAGTTATATGGAGGAAGATTTTGATGTCATATTTAACATTCGATTAAAAAATTTCGTCGTATAGGGAGAATTCGTTAGAAGAGAGACTCTCGTGCTGGAGACTCCTCTGTATTTTCTTCTCCCTTTCCTACACCTGTCAAGGGCGGCGTGTCACGGGAGGGGGGGTATTCTGACTAAACAACTCAAACACTATACGTCACGGTATTCCCAAGATTGCATACTGTCATAGACGATCTTTGTTGACGGACCGCGGTGCAGACTAAACACTCAGTCATTCTTCAGTCGATAAAACGTCTTCAAATCTATGTATACATCACGTAGTGTAGCCCTGACCAGAAAGTGACGATGAGTAAATCCAAAACGAATGTCAAAGAAACTAAGTACATGCAACCAATGAAACAAATTTCAAATGTTCGGCCACATGGTCACTGGAAAACAGATGCCTGGAGGTTATACTAAAAGTTAGACATGATCCTTCAATCCCGCATCAAAGCGGTCATCAATAGCGAGTCAGGTTCAGTCATACTTCGCCAGTGTAAATTAGCTGATCAAACACAGGTTTTGTTTTATAAATCATTTATTCTATCAGCCCTATTCTGCGCTCCCAAATGGACTTCTGAAGCCATCACAAGATTAATGAAATTGCAGTTCATTCAAACCAACAGTTATGGCAAACCCAAATGTCCTGGCAGTGGCGAACGAGTGATTCGGGTCTGGGGGGGTGCTGAAGTCGCAAAAAAATTATGTATCGTTGTGACGAATGTCAAAACCTCATGGCTTATATAAACCAAAACATCTTTAATCTTACAGGAAACGACTCCTCCTGACAATAAGAATATTAAGACACTGTAATATTTTTGATAATTACATAAAAAATACAATGAAATAGCTGCAACAAAGTTGACCAGCGCCATCGCTAACAAGTGGAAATGGAATCTAGAGTGAGAAAATCTTTTGCAGCCTGAATCCAAGTCAGAAAGCAATGTTGTCACGATTTTATTACTATTTTTTAAAATGAAAATTAAGATCGTACAGTTGTAGTGATTTTAAATTAAACGGCAATTGTGTTTAGCTCTGGGGGGGGGGGGGAGCTGCAGCCCGATAGCCCCTCCCTCCTGGATTGCCACTGTCCTGGAAGTCAGACGAAAGGTCTTGCAAAATGAGCTTAAAACTAAGTACATTTTGGACCATATCAGTGCCGAATCCAGGATTTTGGTCTGGGTGTGGTCCCACATTCCTGAGCGTCAGTTCCATGCCTGGACAATTCTAATATAGATGCTATTAAAAGATGATGAAGGTAATTGAATGGAAGTGTGAGAAAGATGGCTCTTTCCTTTCACTTTCAGCCTTAAAGTGTAATCTACACTGCTTAGAAGAAGCGATAACTCATTAAAAAATAATGTTTGGACTTTTAATCTTAAGGACTCTTCCGTTCTGGAACATATATGTATTTCGCTCAAAGTACATCCGCTTTCATTTGCTATCATACGAGTAGCAATATTTTTCCGACGGTAATTTGGTGACGCATAAATTACTTCTGCAACATTTCATCTTGCGATTTTTTTTAATTAAAAAAAATATTTCAAAATTTGTTCTCTGTTGAAATGCATCTATAGCACATATTCGAAAACAGAGGCAACGACTACGACAGAAAAATTCAAATCTTAAAGTAAGAATGATGCATTAGATGATAGATTGATTGAGAGATGGGCAAAAAGTTTGAGAGAATATTTTTTGAGCTTAAATTTTCACTATTTAATAGTAACAACATTTTTAGCTGTAATTACGTTAATAATCAAGAAATGTGTAATAAACAATTAGGAAAATGTTTCTTTATGTTTTAATATATTATTAAGGTAAATCAAAAAGTCAA
>BGPR01001368.1:0-14529 GCA_013235015.1 Araneus ventricosus | reverse complement strand
GCGACACCGTTCAGTTACGTATTGCTGTAAGCGTATTTTGTCATTTAAGGTGCATTTTGAATAAAAGCTTATACCTCATTTTTTTTATTTATTTTATTAGTGGAACATACGCTCCCCTCAGCCGACCGTGTTTGTGTTTGGGGAAATTTCAAACGCACCTTGCGATGATTAAAAGTAGAAGGCGCGGGAGAAACAATAAAGTAATCTGCCCCTGATTTTAGAAATATCACTTTTTTACAGATTTTTTAAAATTATTTTTCTAGGATGAAGAATGTACAAAGTGACCAGAACACCGTATTAGCCGAAATTTTTTTACTGTTTGTCTTGACCTCATCTCCATTGCTGTCTCGAACTGAAATTCAGAAAGTCTCAACATTTTATTCCTTGCTTATTTCGGTTTAGGATATGATGTGAGAGGAAATCGTCTCTTAACAAGCGATACCAGCCATCTCAATTTTCCAAATTACACAAGAGGAAGAAAAAAATTTCAATTTTTCGCAGCATCTGGGTCGAACATGCGGTCTCATGTTCGATCCAGATGTTTAAAAAAATCAGAAATATTCATTCTTAGTTGCGAAAAATTCAATTTTTTTTTCCTCTTGTGAAATTTGGAAAATTGAGATGGCTGGTATCGCTTGTTAAGCTATGAAGTTTTATGACTTATTTGCTTACTTCAGTACAAAACATTTTCATTAAATTTGAAATTTATCTCATTGTTGAAACTTGCCGGCTAGTTTGAATTTTTTTTCGGCAACCAAATTGATCAGATGTTCTGGATTAGTCGACGCTGCTCCTGTTTTAGACTGCTTGTTCCGGATTGAAAAAATAAATGTCCCGGATTCGTCTCGATATTGAAAAAAAATGTTCTGAATTTTCCCGTTTTTCATTTGAAGTAAATATTGGATCTTTTAACAAGGTGCGTACGGTCATGAAAAGTGCTTAGAAACTGCTTACTTTTTATTTTCATTTTAGAAGGCCCTTAAAAGTGCTTACTTTTTATTCAAAGTTTGTATAAAGTGCTTATTTTTTATCATGGTGCTTAAAAACTCATTATTTTTAAGAATATCTTATGGGTTTGCGAGCAAGAACTATTTTATGTGTAAAAATAATTGAAATTAATGATTTAGCATTCTAATTTTGTAACTCAAAATCTTGTTGCATAAGTATTTTTGGTTTATTTTTCTTCATGTAGAAATGTTTTCCTGTAACAAGTTAATGAGAATATATTCTAGTCATGGCAGTAGGATAGGTACGAAATTTCTGTCTTGTATATTTTATTACTTAAATCCTGTTAAGTTAAAAGAAGAAAAAAAGATGATAATCGGCATTAAAGATTTTGCGAGTCCTTACTTTTCCCCTTAAGGTGCTTATAAGGCACTTAAAAAAAGTGCTTACTTTTTTTTCTAGAAATTTGAGTACGCACCCTGTTTAAAAAAGGAATTAATTTGACTTAATGTTTATAAATATATCTCTGAAGAATTGTCCTTTCCAATATTTACAATACATCTTCTTTTTTTAGTGAATAAGTTTCGTATCGCAGTGCCTTTGAATGTTTTTAAAGTTCGTGTCCGCAAGCTTGTGCTTCCATTTGTGTGAAGTGACTCGACATCAGGAATTGGCCGGGACAGTGCCACTTTTCGACTTATTGTTCTTGCTTTGTCCACCTTTCCAATATCTCAAAACCTGGTTGAAGTTCAGGAAATCTAGCCGCTTTAATTCAAAGCATTCTGCATGTTTGGAAAAGGCAATGAATTTTATAACGATGCATCATCATGCGTATGAAGTAATTTGACTGTCTAGTCTCTTTCTAATCTCCTATCTAATCTCAATCTACTGTGAGGTATGAATGTGTTGCTTGCATTCGTATTTCATAAATTGGTTGCGGCAAATTTATCTTTCATGCATTCATCATCTATCTAAAATACCTCATATTCCCCTCTGTCATCTATTAAAATGTTTTAGCAGTTTATTTATCGCTTCAACATGGCATATTGTTGTTGTTTTTCTTTTTGTTTTTCCAACGATTTATAAGACAGTCGATATTCTTTCTACTGCAAAGTACGTGCTTTAACCCTTTGAGTACTGAATTATTTGAAGATTTTTATGCTCATGGGGCGGATGTAATTTGTCGCTATATGGATTAATATGTAAAAGTAAAACATTTTATTTGGAATATACTTATATTGGTGATATAAATATATTTTTGAAACAGCATTTTAGTTACAAAATATAAATAAATACATAAATGAAACAAAATATAAATATTTATATAGAACAAGAACCAACTTGAAGTCTAATAATTTTGTACCGTGTGGTATTTTTCAAAACATGTCGGTAAATGCAAAGGGCATTGTTTGCATTGCCAAGTGGTTTCTTTTCTTATTTCATGTTTATAACATACGCGACACCGTTTTGTAGGGTGTTTCTTTAATTCTGTTGCCGGAATATTCTCCGGAAAATGTGCCCAATTTTTCGCTTGCAAACGATGTGGCGCATCGCTACTTGTAGGACGCCCGCGGATATTATAATTTGGCAGGACCACTTGCGCCAATAATTCTTCTTAAATTCAGATGACGAGTCAGTCTCGTCCACCGTAACTTCGCCCAAGTAAGCAGATGACGAGTTTCACTCGTCAAATGTACCCAAAGGGTTAATTTGCGCATTTTATTTTGTGCTTAGCTAGTGCTTAGTTTGTAGGAATCTAAAATAAGTGTTAAGGAAGCATTTGGAATGCTATTACTACATACAATTATTGGAACATACAATTTAAAATGTTGAGACTATATAAAAGAAAACTAACTATTTATATAGAAAATCATAAGTATCGAATGAAACATATTCGATAAAATCTACACTCAGAAGCGACGTGTGTATAGGCAGTGTGGAACTTTAGCACCCCAACCTTTTTCAACGTATAAATTGTATTATCGTTTTAATTAATTTTGCACGTAATATTTCAATCAATCATCTGCAGTCAAATGCAATCAATAAAAATCATTCTTGAAACACTTTTTGGAGAGGAGAAGTCCATTGCCATCTTATCCATTGGGCTGGGCGGCATTGGACCAAGGGCACATAAAATTTTTAAAAAAAAAGCGATTTTAACTTTGAACCAAAAAAATTGCTTAATTATGATTTTAAATACGTAAAAATGAAAATAAGATAGGCCTAATCGATTATATTCACAAGATTCGATAAGGCTTCATCGGTTATAGGCACAAAAGCGACCACCGATTTTGTAGTGTTACATAAACATATAAAATTGCGAAAAATATTCATCTAAAATATAAAAGCCGCGAGAAGGCCTCTAACGTTCAGGAAAGTGGGCGTGGCCTCAGAAACCAGACGCAGCGAACAGGGGAGGGGTTTCTTTTCTTAGAATTCGGAGCGGTTTTTAAGAGGGGAAGTGAATTTCCCTTATCTTTGAAAGAGAAAGCGTTCATGTATTTTGAGGTCTCTCTATTCCAATGGTCTTAGGAATATTCATCAACCGTTCTTACTTTGAAAAACGCTCCTTTTTCTTAGAGATTTGCTTTCATCATTTTTTGAATTTGTATTTGGTAATGCATTTTTTTCTGTTAGTGGATTTTGCATTATTTTTACTTTGATTTATTAGTTCTGTTTTTCATGTTTTTTTTAAAAAAATTTCTTAAACCATCTGGTAATCTGCCTGAGATTTTTTCAACTTTCGTTCGTAAATTTGTGACTATCAGATCTGAGGTATTGTTGGCGAGCTAAAAGCCCGTCTCGGATGGACACAAATTTTCTGGTACAGAAAGAATTAATGAAAAAAATCCTAAACTGTGCATGTAATAAATGTTACCTACACAGTGGCGAATCCAGGATTTGGGTCTGGAGGGGGCTGAGGTATAAAAAGTTTTGTATCGTTGTGGCAGAAGTGAAACCCCATGGCTTATGTAAACCAAAACACTTTAACTTTACAGACTTTAATCACCTGACAATAAGAATCATAAAGAACAATACAATACTTTCGATAATTTAACAAAAAACGCAATGAAATAACTAGCAAAAACATGTTTTTGACCGTGTCAACGCTGCAAATACGAGTGGAATGATTACAAAAGTGGAAAAACTTTCGAGCCTGTCAGAAACCAGGAAGAAATATTTTCACTTTTTTTAAAGGGAGATTAAGAAGAAACAGCTGTAGTGATTTTAAGTAAAATAAAGAATTCTGGTATAGCTCTGGGGGGCGGGGAGCTGCCGCCCGATAGCCACGCCCCTGGATTCGCCACTGTATCTACATCATCACTGATTAAATGCGTAGCTAATCGCTGTATCAAAGTAGTGGTATCAGATTTACTTCATTAATTACGCTATGGAACGCTATATTAAAGATATAGGCGCTCAAATTCCTAATTGTGTTTCTGATGGGGCGCCAAGCTGCTCTACCAAAGGGCGCTCATGTTTATTAAGACGGCCCTGGGAGAGTCTGTAGAGGCGCAACCTGTAAAGAAGGAAAACTTCTGACAGGAATTGTCTCCACCACTGTGTCATTTACTTCACATTGCGAGTGCGAAGAAATACATGTGAACTCTTTTTCAGTCCAAGGGTTTTACAGGAGAAGCCACTGCAAAATGCGCAGTGGATTCCAAAATTAAATTAGCGCGTCGCCTTGACGTGGATTACTTGAGCATGAATTGATTCCCCTTTTCTTTATATGTTTAAGGTATCCGACTGTGTTCGGAGACATTTTTTTGAAAAATATCTTGTATATATTTTTTAATGTTATTTTTCAACTGCATGTGTTTTAAAACTATGAAAATATTGTAAAATTAGGCTTTCAAAATAATATTTTTTTAAAAAAAACCTGAGAAATTTGAAGACAAATGACTAAAATATTTGCCTTACGCTAACAGCCATAGACAAAATCATATTCTAAATATACATAAATTCTTGTAGGAGTACATTTTTATGACAGTTATCTGCGTTATGCTCTAAAATATTTCTTGTACTTCAAAATAGTTTTGAGATATAGCTGAACATAGTTACTAAACTGGTAATTTTTCATACAAAATACTTTTCGTTTATATTTAAACACTTAAAAATATTACTTGATTTTAAAATTGACCTTAGTTTTTAGAGGAAAACAGCAAGCATATTACAGAAAACAATCTCGGAAAATTTCATATCAATACTTGAATAACTTTTTGAGAAATCATTGTTACGGTCGACAGTTTTCCTCAAAAATATCATTTCCCAGAAAACACATTTCAAGTTTTCATGCAACATAAAATAATGCTTACAGTTCGGTAATAAAACAGCTGTAACTCCATTTGTAATTCAAGTAGAGTGAAAAGTGAGACAGTTTTAGAAAGCTGATTAAACAGGCTACAGAATTAAGTCGTAAAATTTTTTTGATAATTTCATCAAAAACGACGGTTTTAAACCAGTCGGATATCTTAAATGAAATAGTATATAATATTTTTTTCTACGAAACATTGCAAATTTTCATTCGTTTTTGTAATTGTAACCAACACTTATAAATTCAAAATTTATTAAACTTTTTAGGTGCTACTACTTCTGTATACGTATACGTGATAAATATTTGAGCAGGCGCAGTTGTTCAGTATTTAAATTAGGTACGATTCGATTTAGTCTGCTTCCTTTTATTTAAATGAAAGTGCTCTGGTGAAATATTTCTCTTATAATTTATTCCTTCAACAAAATAGACGCTATAATCCATTCCCTGAAGGTTTTTTTTACCAGGAACACAGTTCATGCATTCGATTTCTTTCGCTTTGGTCTTGATATGACCAAGACTCACATTTTTGCTATTCATCTAAAATGATAATAGCGGAATCTTGTTAGTATTTTTAACTGATATAACCGAAATTTAATGGCTAATTCCCCATTGAAGAGGGTTGAGAAATAAGAATGGCTTAGAATTTTCCTGGCCCAAAACTTATGATCTGATATGTAGAATAATTATAAAATGTTATAACATTACCTGTTAATGTTACCTTATATTGTTTTGTAAATGTTTCCGCAGAGATGCACATATATGTTCCCCAAGATATGATGGAAGCTTTTATTTTTAGATGTCAGTATTTAACACGTTCTTTTTTACTTATTTTGACTTTTTGATTTACCTTAATAATATATTAAAACATAAAGAAACATTTTCCTAATTGTTTATTACACATTTCTTGATTATTAACGTAATTACAGCTAAAAATGTTGTTACTATTAAATAGTAACCAGCGGGAGTGGCCTCCCCTAAACTTTCTCGTATACTTCTCGAAAAAGGTGCTGTTTCCCCTCCCCCCGCGTGGATAAAAAAATTCGAACCTATTGTAACCCAGGTTCCAATGACTATCGGAAAATATTTAGGTAAAGAATCAAATTCAAAGAGATGCGTTCCGATTAAATGCGTACCGATTTCTACTCTTGCTGGCTCAAGCACAAAGTCACATAATCCTCTCGCGTGCACAGATTGCTACCAGTAGGCATGCACTTGGAGAATCGGATTAAAAGAAAAGCGACAAGCAGGAGTCAATAAATATCGTGCACAGAAGATTGCGTCCAGTACGCATGCGCGTGGAGAGAAGCAGATTCGTTGGAGATGCGATTATACAGACCGACAGACAGTCAACCTTTTGACGGATTTGGCCCAAAATTTTATACGTACCTACATTCATGACGATAAAACTAATTATTTATTATAGATTTCTTCATTATTAACGTAATTACAGCTAAAAATGTTGTTACTATTAAATGTTAAAAACGGAAGCTGAAAAAATATTCTCTTTCTCAAACTTTTTTCCCATCTCTCTTTGGCTATTAATCAATCAATCAATCATCAAATGCATCATTCTACCTTTAAGTTTTGAATTTTTCTATCATAGTCGCTGCCTCTGTTTTCGAATATGTGCTAAAGATGCATTTCAACAGAGAACAAATTTTGAAATATTTTTTTTTCAATTAAAAAAATCGCAAAATGAAATGTTGCAGAAGTCACCAAATTACCGTCGGAAAAATATTGCTACTCGTATGATAGCAAGTGAAAGCGGACGTACTTTGAGCGAAATATGTTCCAGAACGGAAGAGTCCTTAAGATTAAGTCCAAACATTATTTGGCAATGAGTAATCGCTTCTTCTAAGTAGTGTAGATTGCTCTATAAGGCTGAAAGTGAAAGGAAAGAGCCATCTTGCTCACACTTCCATTCAATTACCTTCCTCATTTTTAATAGCATCTATATTACAATTGTCCAGGCATGGAACTAACGCTCAGGAATGTGGGCGTGGCTACGCGCCAAAAGAGATTCAGATCAGACGCAGTATGATTGATTTCACACCCGCTCGCCCAAATGGTTTGGGGAACAGGGGAGGGGTTTCTCAGAATTCGGAGAGGGCAAGCTGTCATTGCGGCTTTTGAGAGGGGGAGTGGTTTTCCCTTATCTTTGAAAGAGAAAGTATTTTGAGGTCTCTCTCGTCCAATGGTGCATCCGATATTTTCTTCCTTTTACGTACTTAACTTTCCTCTTAAATATTCAATTCAAAAATTATCTTTAATGTTTTAAAGATTTAGTAATTAGTTTTGACTCGACCGTTCTTACACTGAAAAAGTTTCCTTTTACTTAAAGATTTGCATTAATCAATTCATCATTTTTTATTTTGTATTTGGTGATGCATTTTTTGTCTGTTCGTAGATTTTGCATTATTTTTACTCTTGACGAAACGAAAGTAATTGTTACAAATAAAGTTATTAACAAAACGAAAGTTAGTGTCAGTTGAGTCATCAGTTCTGTTTTTCATGTATTTTTTTATTTATTTCGTAAGCACTCTAGCAATCTACATGAAATTTTCTTCAACTTTCGTTTGTAAATCTGTGCCAATCAAATCTGAGATATCGTTGGCAAGCTAAAAGCCCGTCTTAGACGGGCACAAATCTTCTAGATTATATATAATTATGTAAACATTTGACTTGGATACGTCATTATTTGCAAGTAATAGGGGCACTCTATAAACAGAGGAATCGCAGAAATTCGGCAACAGGTGTAAGTTTTAAGGTGTACCGCTGATTCAATGAGAATCTTCCACCACCACATCAGAGCTATTGAATTTAAATATAACATTAATGTTTACATAAAAAAAGAGTCAAAAGGACCGTAATTTCTGCTATGATGGACGGTTCATCGTGAGGAGAGTTTTGGACAAATGAAAAAAATATATGTTTACTCAAGAAACACAAAAGTGAAGGTTTTAAATTAGTGAAAGAAAAGGATCCGCACCGCAATGCCACAAAGAAAGTGTTCTTTAATTGAGGAAGAAATGCATGGTCAAATGGATAATAATTAGCAGTTCACGTAAATGATCGCGATGCTCACAACTCAGTGCTCTGAAGAGTATGTTAGGATGTAATTTAGATGAACCAAATCGGTCGCTGGCATTTGCAACTCAGTTAAGAGTCGACACGACTTCTGTTAAATAATGGAAAATGATCGAATGAGTGTTGCAAAATGGCAGGAGGCCTTTTTTTGGTAGCAGCAGGAGATACTGGAGAAGTTCGTTGCGAATCTGAAGCAGCTTTTGGAAAAATTTGGACGAAATATCTTTGATATGGTCCAGTGGCGAATCCGAGGGGGGGGGGGCTGCAGCCACCCCCAGAGATAAGCCGGAATTCTTGATTTTATTTAAAATCATTACAATTGTTTGTTTTTAATTTCTCTTTTTTAAAAAAAATAATAGAAATGTGTCAACATTGATTTCTGGCTTGACAGGCTCGAAAATTTTCCTACTTTGCTAGCCACTCCACTTGTACTTGTAGCGCTGACGCGCTCGAAGTCATTTTTTGGCTAGCTATTTCATTGTATTTTTTATTAAATTATCGAAAGTATTGTAGTGTTCTTTATGATTCTTATTGTCAGGTGAGGAAAGTCTGTAACGTTCAAGTGTTTTGTTTTACATACGCCATGAGGTTTGACGGTTTGACATTCGTCACGACGATACAAAATTTTTATGACCTTAGCTCCCCCCGACCCAAATCCTGGATTCGGCACTGATATGGTCCAAAATGTGCTTAATTTTAAGCTCATTTTGCAAGACCTTTCGTCTGACTTACCATGGGACATTTACGTTTTGCGTTAACTGTTGGTTTTGAATCAACTTCAATTTCCTTAATCTTGTGATTACTTGTGAAGTTCATTTGGGGAGGCCATGGAATAAGGCTGATCGAATAAGAGATTTTATAAAGCCAAAGCCTGTGCTTGATAGCTAATTTGCAACTGCGAAGCACGAGTCGACTCAGCTTTATCGATGACCCGCTTTGATGTGGGCGTTGAAGGTCGATTTAACGTTTAGTAACAACCTCCAGGCACTTGTTTTCAGTGGCCCAGGGGACAGGTTGGCCGAATATTTGAATTTGCTCTAATGATTGCACATGCCGTTTCTTTGCACATTTGTTTGGATTTACTCCAGTCGTCTATTTCAGAACCAGAGCTGCTGCTTGGATACTTAGTTTTGAAGCGTTTTATCGACTGAACGTGGACTGAAGTGTTTAGTCATGATTGCTAAGTGACAATGCGGAATCTTAGGAATATCGGTGACGTATATGTTGAAATGTGTTTAACAGAGTACCCCCACCCCCGTGACAGGTCTGGGAAGGGGAGAGAAAATGCCTTCCACTCATACTCTAGTTACCAGAATCGAGGTACGGGTGAATAATTTTGATTAACTGAGCTGAAATTCGATTTCGCGTGAGCTTAGAAATTAAGCCATTGTGCCAAATTCTGGCGGAAAACTTTCGATCTGTCATCTTTATCTCTTTTCTATCTCCTGCCGTTTGTTATATTCATATATGTGTAATATGATCACGTGCCAGAAAATGGTGTGAATTGGGAAAAATCAGTTTCAACAGCTCTTGTGATGACTTGCATTGTTCTGTTTCTCGTTTGGCGGGATTATCATGCTATGTTTTAACACATATCCGTCATTATTTCTTCTGTTGTAAGATGCATGTCGAAACAAAGGCGAACAAAACTATTCTCCGCTTCCTGGGTCGCTAAGCTTGTGTTGTTTCAAGGCGAACTTCTAAGTGGAGATATGCAAAAGGTAATTGGGAACGGCATTTGTCTATTGAGAAGTTTCGCTCGTGGATTATTCTGAACGGAGGAGAAACACCCGTTCATTTATCGACCCTCCGCCCCGAAAATAATTCATTTCGAAAGCACCTCCTTGACCTTCTGTTCTTCCGCGAGTCCGAAAAAAACATTTTTAGAATTATGTCTAGGGATGGCGTTTATTTCGAAAATAACCGATTTTCGGTTATTCAGTTTTTTTCACCTCCGGTTTAACCTGGCGATTATAACGGCTCAAAATAACCGGTTTTCGGTTATTCAGTTTTTTCACCTCCGGTTTAACCTGGCGGTTATACCCGCTCAAAATAACTGGTTTACGGGTTTTTTTTTATATAAAAAGAAACAAACGCCGTTTGTATACAAAATTTGTTATTAATATTGTTTTTTCTGGCAATCAATCCATTGGCCAATATTTATCTGTTCATAAAGACTCTTTCAGTAATCCGTCAACCAGCAGACGCCCAGAGGAAGCGGTGTTCGTTGATTGGCCTAAGATGATGAAATTTTAAGTTTCAAAACTTGGTAAATTTTAGTCTAATCGAACCTAAAATCAAGCCTATCTTCCGATCCGGTTTATTTACCCGGTTATTGGATTTTTTAAAAAATAACCGGGACAAAAAAAAAAATGACCGAAAAAATCGTTTAACCGAAACAAACAAAAAAAAAAAAAAAAACGGTTTCCGGTTAAAACCGTTAGATTTTCCCATCCCTAATTATGTCCATCTATCGGTCTGTTTGCGAATTGCGAATACGTCAACTGAAAAACGCAAAGAGTTAAACGAATGAATTTTCATATGTAGTTTTAACACCGAAATTGTAGATTTCTGTCAAAGAAATCCGTCTGTCCCTCCGTCCGTGTGCTTGTGAACACAATAACTCAATGACGCAAAGAGCTAGATGGATGGAATTTAGCATTTGATTTTACCATCAGAATTGTAGATCTGTATCAAATTTTGTTGAAAAACTGCCAAAGGTTGATCTTCTGTCCGTTTGTCTATAAATGCCATAGCTCAGAAACTTGATAACCTAGAGCAGGGGTTTCCACCCTTTATTGTGTGGCCGCCGTGGCCTAGTGGTATTGCCTCGGCTTTGGAACGGGAGTGATCCAGGTTCGAGACCTGATTCCACTGAAGATCCGTCGTGCATTGGGCCTGTTGCACGTTAAATCATACGTAGGGGACCAAACGTCCTTCCGTTAGTGTGGTGCGGAAGTTTGGAGAGGGGGTGCCAGCTCAGGTGCCGACTTGTCATCTGACCACTGTTCAAAATTGTGTGGTTCGTCCCGAAATAGCCCTCGTGTCGCCTCTGAACGGGACGTTAATATAACTAATCAAGTGGTACGTGGTTTAGTTTAATCTTTATATTTTCGCGTACCCCTATTGTCATATCCCCCCTTCCTCCAAAAACCATTCGTCAATGCAACGAAATTTTTATCAATAATGGTAAGGGTTAGCTTAAGAGTTGAATGACTTAAATTAATAACATTTGTGGACTTATTTTTTTATTGAATTTTTACAATAGTATTAGTTCAACGTCAAAACAAATGAAAACAATATTGTAATAATTTCGCATAAACTTATAAGGGTAGCTAAAAATGACATTCCGTACTATTTAAATGGTAAGGTCATTAAATAGCAAGTAATATTAATTTGGGAAAACTAAATTCTGTAACTCTTTTAATTCACTGTTTTCTTATTTCCGCCATTACCAACTTGGATTTCGTACAGTCTCCCAAAAATATCAGCAAATTATTATATCATATACTTGAATATATTATCATGTTAGCACATGATATTATATTACAGTATTCTAAAATAAATAAAATTAAATTTCATTGACAGTTCGAGGTTTCTTTCGTACAAAGAAATATTATATGATGATATTATTAACTTCCAAAAAAAATACGAAATACGTCACTTCTCTGAATGTAGAAAGACTGAACGTTCGATTTTATAAGCAGACTGGATGCCACAATCAAAAGTCAACAGATTTGAACTGTAAGTTGACGAATCGGATTTATAGTCTGGCATATTAAAAAAAAACCTTATGAAATCTGCTCGGATACGTCTGACATCTCTATTAAAATATGTTAACTTTGCATTTTGATGAATTAAGTTAATGCATTTATATTTGGAATTTGTTTGATAAGATAAATACATTAAGTACTAATGGTTTCCGATTATGTGAATCGCAGTCTTTCAAAACTCCATTATTTGAGATCATTTTATCTGCTTTGAAGTCTGGATATTACTTTTTTTCGAAGCAGTGATTATTCGTGCCTGGTATGTTAAATTATTAAAATCGAATGACGTAAATTTCGATAGACGGATATTTTTTAAAACTTTCTCGTGAACAAAATTTTAAAAAGAGTAAGTATCGTAATCATCCAAGAATTTGATGTAATTTTTCGAGAGATTTCGACGTTTTGAACTTCCTTGAATCGTTAAATATTATTTTTGGAATTATTTCTGTGCGCGTGTGCGTTCTTCAACATTTTTCGCCGGTACATAGCTGATTGAAAGATACCTTTCGGCTAATTTTTATAGGGTAGAGGTGCGGCGTTCTGCTGTTACGTTCGCGAAAACGGGAAACTAAAGGGATGACATTTGGCATGTAGTGCTTGCATCAAATTGTTGATTTATATTATATTTTGGATCCATCCGTCTACTAGAAGTGCTTTAGCCAAGCGCATATTCAATTTTCTTGATTGTACTGAAGAAAAAGGATTATATTAAAAAATAAAACCGTGTTTGTACATAACTTTTGGTGATAAAATTCATTTTGTTCTATACTCTTCTGTTTATTTATGGTCCGTCGGAGGTTGAAGGAAAAACAAAAGTGCCCTCGTAAAACACGACCAATTTCGGCTTTTCTTTTTATACAGGGTTCCCACTTATATCCGTTACACCCCCCTTAACTTCTAAACGGTGACTGCTTAGGCCATAAATTTGGTGTCTAGGTATAGTGAAAAGGATATGCGCTACTCGATGAGACAACTTACAACGCCATCTATCGGCAAATTTTGGGATTAGCGGTCCTATCTCGTAAAGAATTGTAGAGCGTCTTCGATTTAATACGAAAAGGAACCTTGCGCACAATAATGCTGAGAACGAAACGTGCAAAACGCGCATTTGTTTGGTCGCGATTTTCAACACTCTTACGCCAGAAAAGCGTTAGAAATTAAAGAACACAATTAGTTATCAAGCAGATATTTTTATTTTCGACTTTATAACGACTACGCCATCGGATCGACGTTTTTTGTTTAAAAGATGATCTTTTCTCCTGTTGTCGCGAGTTGTTATGTCGCAGGTTTGGAAAATCGCGACCAAACAAATGTGTGTTTTACACGTTTTGTTCTTAGCATTATTGCGTTCAAGGTGTCTTTTCGTACTAAATCGAAGACGCTCTACAATTTTGATATTGACTTTTTTTCCCGTATCTTGTACCATTTTCGAGATAGGACCGCTAATTCCAAAATTTGCCGATAGATGGCGTTGTAAGTTGTCTCATCGAGTAGCGCATAGCCTTTTTACTATACCTAGACACCAACTTTATGACCTAAGCTGTCACCGTTTAGAAGTTAAGGGGTGTAACGGATATAAGTGGGAACCTTGTATAAGGAAAGTAATTTTAAACATTGTATTTATATACATGAGCGTTGACACTCCATCCATAGAACATATTAATCTAATCACTGTGCAGACACCATTGGATTAGATTAATTGGACACAGTTATGTAATCGGGAATCAACTATAATTTTTTTGAATGTCGGGTTCACAACTGCAAACTGCTCTTGTGTGTGTTTTAACATACAAAATTCCAATCCGTTGAACCGTAGACTATTTACCTAATGCAATACATTTGTAAAGACTCCGCATTAAAATTTCCTCTGTAGTGTCTTGTGAAAAGAACTAAATCTCAAAATGTGCATTTTTGAAGTTGATTCTGAATTCCATAACTACGTCCAATTCAAGCACTGGATTCAACTTAATGCGTCTGCGAAATGCGGCGACTGACATTGTCTTTCAACTTTTCTTTCTAACTTCTGAAATTTACTTTTGTAAAGTTTTTAGGTAGCTAATTCAGTTTGCAGTGTCCGATTTTATTTGTTATTGTAAATGAATATCACATCTCGTAAAAATTATTGATTTTTTTTCTTATTTTCTGTAGTCAAATGTGATTTCAATAGTGTTATTCTTTATTACTCGTCATAATAGAGGCTGATACTCAAGAAAGTGTAGTAGGGGAGACTGAGGTACAATGGTCCGCTTTTTTAAATTTTGAATGTTTACCCTCAAATTACTGATTTTTTCTTTTGCTTGAAAAAAATGCATATATATTCTCTATATATTAAAGTCTATATTACACCCACTTTAAATCCATAATTATCTATACTTTTTTTAATAATTATTTTTTAGTAACTGGTGACAA
>BGPR01001367.1:228960-249741 GCA_013235015.1 Araneus ventricosus | reverse complement strand
CACTTTTAAACAGTTATGACACATTCTTTCTCCAACAGTGCCGTTCACTTGTGCGCATGTTCATTCTCGATATGGTTTGAAGGTCAATCCGTAGTACCGTGTTTAGAGAAGAGTAGCCAGACCGGTGTCATTTATTTATACACACATTTTTTTCCCAATACTTTCAAACAGTTATGCACACATTCTTTCTCCATCAGTACCGTTCACTTGTGCACATATTCTTTCTCGATAGTGTTTGAAGATATAAAGCTCTATTCTTTACATTGGCAAACTTCTCCAACTGATTCACACATTGATGTATACATACATTCTTCAGAAGTTTCACACAATTATATATGTACGTATTCTTTCTCCTAAAGTTTCACACAATTACACGGACATTTTTTCTCTAACAGTTTCACACATTTGTTTATACGCGCATTCTTTCTTAAAGCTCTACTCTGTACAATGACATTATTTACATACACAATTCTTCTCCTACAGTTTTACCCATTCATTTATGTTACCGATTCTTTCTCGATGTGTTTGGGTCTTTGCAACTCTACTCTGTGCAGGGATGTTATTTATATAAATATTCTTTTTCTTGCATTTTTCACAATTATACGCACATTCTTTCTCCAACAGTGTAATTCATTTATATACATAATTTTAGAATTTTAAGTCTATAAAACTACTCAGCGCAATGGAATTATTTTTCACACGCATTCTTCTCCAACAGATTCATGCATTCATTTATACGCACATTCTTTCTCCAACAATTTCATTCATTTGTACACACTTTCTTTCTCCAAAAGTTTCATTCATTTGTACGCACATTCTGTCTTAATGTGTTTTGCAGTTCTAACGATCTACTGTGTATAACGGCATTATTTATGCACTCATTCTTCTTCAACAGTTTGACGTATTTATTTATACACACGTTCTTTTTCAATAGTTCCCCATTGTCATTTCGATCCACATTCTTTCTCCATTAGTTTCACACAATTATACACACATTTTTTTCTAGTTAAAGTTTGAGGCTATAATGACTCTTTCTATGCAGACTCTGTGCAGTGGCCTTATTTACACACACGTTCTTATTACGCAGTTTCACACAATTATTTATAAACACATTTTTATTTAACAGTTTCATGTATTTATTGATAAATGTATCATTTTTCGATCTGTTTGAGGCTTTGAAAATCTACTCTGTATAACGGTATTCTTTATATACACATTTCTTTATCAAAAGTTTCACACATTTATTTATCTACATATTCTTCTGATCACTATACTTTCTTCCTTATGATAGGGTTCATTTGCACATATATTCTTTTCAACACTGATCGAGGCTCTGTAGTTTCACTTTCACCTCTACAAGGTATCATTCTTTTATGCACTCAATTTTTCTCATCATTTTTCCAGCGCATGGATAGTTAATTTTAATCATTGTAGAGTTCAAAAAATTTTAAAGCATCAGTCGTATTATGCGTATGTTATATTTATTACGAATCGTCACTAAAAGGCTGAACCAGTAGTCTCGCCCTTGGACCAAGTTTTAAAATTACGAGGTCGTCTCCAACAACCTTCATGTAGTTTGAAAAACCAGACATTAATAAATTAATAAACCCTTAATTCAACATCTATAATAAAACAGATTAAGGCCTCAAAGGTCTGATATTTGCAGAAAAAGGCCTTGGGTTTCAACCAAGCTCTTGACTACAGTCAGAGATAAATCAAGTTAACTGTAGGTGGAGAGCTGTACGATGTATCATTGCACACAATTAACTAATCTTGAATACGATCCCAATGTTTTTAAACGTAATTTATGCGATTAAATATGATATGGTTTTCACTTCAAATGCTCAATATTCTGTTTAAGGAAATTCTATATTTTAAATGAAGGTTTCTTCTTCACAAAGCGCTTTCTATAACTCCTAAAATGCTGAGACATATCTATTACATATTTAATCGGTTATGCGTTCGTTGGTAGTAGGGTAGACCGGGGCTAGTTGGCCATAGGAGCACGTTGGGGCAGTCGAGATATTTTTAGTACTTTTGGCATTTAATGCTGCCATTCCAGACAAGTGTGCATTATCCCGCCTTCCTTTTTCCACATCAGCATCATTGAAGATGTAGTGTTCATTAAAGAACCAGCCAGAATTTTCTAATTTTTGCTAAGCTGAGTAAATTTCCTCACTTATAACTTATCGCTTTATTCTTTGTTTATAAATTATAATTTCCGTTTTTACAAATAATATTCAGAAAGATAATTTTTCATTGTTACTTTAGGGTTTGTTTTCTTATCGAAATGCTTTCAGAATAAATCACTACACTCATGAGAAACAAAAATGGCGATACGGGGCTAGTTGGGACATTTCGCATGGGGCACGTTGTCACACAGGGTTTATTAGGATGTGCGTTATAGAAATATCTCTGAATATGTGGGATGGAATTTACCATATTTATTATGCAAAAAACTTGTTATGAAAAACCATGCGGACGCAATTTTGATTATACTTACACAATATTATTTGACGATGACCATAAAAGCTGTATCTCAGTTTCAATTAAGTAGAAATGCACAAAATTTGCATATAATACGCATAATGTGGACAATAACACAACTACATTACTTAAATCAATAAAGTATAATAATATAAAAGAATGTTTTGTGACAGTAGCTTCATGTTTGTAGTGGCTCGACTTACCCCGCAGTCGGGTCAGGTTGGGCCAAGCGACTTGACGTCAGTTTGAGGTTTTAAATTAATACTGATAGTTAATATATTAAAATTTTATAAAATTATAAATCTGAAGGTTCACTAATACTATCAGCTTAAAAAATTTTGAATTCCCTTTTTTAAAAAATTCTTAGAATAAAAAACGGCCCAACTAGCCCCGGTCTACCCTATAGTTAACTATAACTGTCATTTGTAGCATAATTTAGAAATTAGCAGCGGAATTCCGTGTTCAGTTCTTTCACGTAACATTACAAGTCAGTATTCCTTGAAAGGTTCTCCATAAAGTTATCTTTGTCTGGACAAATTTTAGGGCCTGCCAGTAACCTATCGGTTAAGTCATGGTATAACTGTGGAACATGATTCAAAGGGAGAAGGTTATGGTCTCTACCCTCTGGCTGTGTTTTCAACAAGCATTACTCAAAACTAATGGACCGATGTGTGCTTTAGCAACACATTGCTCGCTGCGGTCTACTCTCTACAGTACATTATTTATACGAATATTCTTCTCCAACAGTTTTACGCATTGATTTATACAAACATTTTTCAGAAGTTTCGCATAATTATTTACATACACATTTTTCTTCAACAGTTTCAGGCATTTTTTAATACACACACTCTTTCTGGATGTGTTTGAGCTGTACTAGAAGTCGATTTTTTTTCCTAGACGAATTTTAGAGCCTGTCAGAGGTCTACTGGATTAAGGCATGGCATAGCTGTTGAACATGAATCAAAAGGAGAAGGTTATGGTTTCTGCTCTCTGATGGTACTTTTAACAAGCATTATTCAAAACTGGTGGACCAATGTGCGCTACTGTTGGACAAACCGAGGGAGGCTTTCCTCCAAACGTAATTTAAACGTAGACCGTTTTCCCTAACAGGCAACTCTTCCTCCTCTAAGACAACTCTTTCTCCTCAAAAGCAATTCTTTCTCCTCAAAGGCAACTCTTCCTCCTCTAAGACAACTCTTCCTCCTCTAAGACAACTCTTCCTCCTCTAAGACAACTCTTCCTACTCAAAAGCATCTCTTCCTCATCAAAGGCAATCTATACCCCGTATATTTGAGCGAAATCAGAGTTCTGTCTCAAGTGTTACCTCGGTGCCCTTAGGTCTCTTTGGCCAATAGAAGATGCCACATTTCTCCTTTATCACGATTCCTTGGCTCATGACTTGTCTAGATATGATGGACAAAGTGAGTTTGAGCCTCAACACCACAGTCACTTGTCCCCAAAATCCTAACCATCATAATTAATACAGATGTTTCAGATGTTTGAAATTCTCTCTAAATTATTTCTCTAAAAACTAAAAAAAATTCTTCATTAATATTCTAAATGAAGAATCACCAGTTGACTGGCTGTGAATGGCCGTTTCTATTATATGAAAGTACAAAGTTGAAAACTGAAACTCAAATTTTAAAAATAATTTTTCTACTCTTTTAAAACAACGTTGCCAATCCTGAAACAAACTTTTAAAACATAGATAATATAAATAGACACTCAAATACAAAACATGTAATATAAAGAAAATGATAATAGTAAGCTACCGCTTTAGGTTACTTTAATATTATTTAAAATTTTTAGTTATCAAAATGCAAAGATAAAATATTAAAGTCATAATATTGTTCATCGCTCTTCCACACTTGTTCTGTCCCAAATGCTACATGAATTTCTTTTTTAACATTTCACGAGTGTTTGAGATCTTGCCCACGATTCAATTATGCCTGGACCGAGTGATATCAACAACAGCAACGTAAATTTGAAAATGAAAGATTAAAAATCAGAATTCAAGATGATTTTAGTTTTCTGTTTCGTGACCAAATTTCTTACAGTAAGCTAGAGTTTG
Organism: Araneus ventricosus; assembly: GCA_013235015.1. Classification (NCBI taxonomy): domain Eukaryota; kingdom Metazoa; phylum Arthropoda; class Arachnida; order Araneae; family Araneidae; genus Araneus; species Araneus ventricosus. Next base: position 245,183 of record BGPR01001367.1, on the reverse strand, counting down.
TTTTTTTTCATGCAGTCAATCAGTAGTTGAAATATCACATGATATTATCATTATGCTTAGATTATTAATAAAATCAGGTCTTCATTGTTAAATAAAAAAAATTTAAATATGAAATGATTGGTATCCAAAGCTGTTTTATAACTTCTGTAAACACAAGAATATATAGTTAAAAGTCAGTAAAATAATCACCTCCTTTCCTTTTTAACCCTCAGCAAATGACTTACATCACCACTATAGGAAAGATTCCGAGTTTAATTTCTGTCGCCATTTTTTTTCAGAGGTCAATTCGAATCGGAAGAATATCATCTGAGAAATTCCAACTGAAATCGACGATAATTTTACATCTAATTGCCTTCTATGGCTCAGTCTTGCGCATGAATTATACCAGATATTTTTCTTAACATTATAAATTGTCTCAAGTGGTATAATACATCTAATCAAACACAGTTTGTTGTAGAATATATATTTCACCAGGAATAGGCGGTAAGTGGAGGGAGCTTCACCAAAAAGTCCACATTCGGTGACAATTAAAGTTGACAGTGCGTAGAAAGCTGCGAGGAAAGTATTGTTACGGAAATCGTCCTGTGGGTGTACGGTGGAAACAATCCAACAAGCAGGAAAATGGATAATGACGCTGTATTCACAAATGTTCAGGAAAAGACGAAACACGGGGAACAGGAAAAATACAATACTTGCACAAATTCGCAACACAAGCAAAAACAAATTAATAATAATAGCAGTGATAGCACCAACAATAGCGCTCAGCGTCTAGCATTTGTCCAACTCCCAATGCGAACAAGACTCCAAAGAGATTGTCTTCCATCATTTGTAGCTCGGTATTTATAGCCTTTTCGGCCAGACGTGGCGTCACATGAAAATTCCAGACGAATCTACATACCTTCTCTCCTAATAGAGATAGCGAGATGTTTCCTGGACTTTCTGGAACCTTCATTTTATCGCCAAGGTCGAGGGTTATTGGGTTCTATCCAAAACGAATCCCTGTAAATCCCTCTTCCCAACTATAAGACTAATATGGCAGGAAAGCGACATTACAGTTTTGTAAAAGTATCACTGACGAATGACGCCGTGTATATTCCTACGCATCGTAGTGTGATATTAAATAGCTTCCATTTTAAATATAGAATTCCATCGCACTTAATATATCGATTATTGTTGCTTAAATCTAATTATGTTTCAAATATATCAATTATTTTTTAATACACTAGTATTATATTCAGGAATATTCAGTTGGGCGTATTGATACGCCGCTTTCCTTTCTTTATATTGTCATCTATAGTTGTGGTTGGCATGTTCTCTCATTCGTTGCACATTTCATCTCTTGATCACCATGGTCTTTGTTTCCTTCCCTTTAATAAGAATATCTCTTAGGAGGCACCCAGCGAAACATCTGAGAATCTCAAGGTAAAAATCCGATTCGTCTACTTTTGTAAGGAAATTGGTGATCTACTTCTGAAAGGTCTACTCATGTAACAAAGCAAATGATCTACTTATGAAAAGCTTGCTTATGTGAGGAAATATATGTTCTATTTAATAAAGATCTAGGTAATTTACTTTTTAAAGGGCTATTTTTGCAAGGAAATAGCTGCTTATGTTAAGACTACTAATGTAAAGAAATAAGTATTTTAATAAAGTAAAAGTTACTTATGGTACATTAATACAGTTACACTGTACTACATTATAGTTAAGCAGTTATTTTATAAGTAGATGACCTATGAAAGGAACTAGATTATCAATTTGTGTTACGACTACTAATAAAAAGAAATAAGTATTTTAAAAATGTAATAGCTACCTATATAAGGAGCTAGGTGATCTATTGATAAAAGGATTACTTATGTAATTAACTAGTATCTAGTTATGCAAGGATTACTTACGTAAGGAAGTGAATGATCAACTTATGTAAAGAACTAGGTGATCTTCTTATGACAGGACTACTTATGTAAGAAACCAGGGAATCAGTTTACGTAAGGAACAAGGTGCTACAATTATGCAAGTGCTACTTATGACAGGATCTAGATGATCTACTTATACAAGAATGATTTATGTCAGGAAGTAAGTAATCTACTTATGTAAGGATTACTTATTTAAGGAATTAGGTGATCACGAAGAACACTTACGAAATATTTATATCAATGATGTGAAGGATACATTACGGTTTGAAGTCTCGAGTTTCACCAGATTCATCAATTATCCGAGATAATATTGTTACGAAAATCGTCCTGTGGATGTAAGCTGAAAGCAGTCCAACAATCTAGATAATGGAAGACATGCTAGCTAATAGTCTAACAGCTGACGAAACTCGCACTGCGAACAAAACTCCAAAGAGATTATTCACTCGTTTCAGATCCTCCTGTATTTATAGCTTTCCGACAGGGTGTGACGTCACTAGGAACTCTCAAGAATGATCTTGATGTCAGGTCCTATGAGATACAGAGCTATAATTCTTGAATTTTCTAGAACCTTAATATTTGTCACCAAAGTCGCCAAATGGTCACCAAGTTTGTCCCCAAGGTCGGGATTCATTGGCCCGGCAGCCACTAAGAGTCCCTGTAAAACTCTCTTTCTAACCACAAGACTAAAATTGCAGGGAAAATGGTTTTACAGATTCGTTAACAATATATATTTTTGTATTCTGCATCATTACTATGCTTATGTCTTGAGGATTCAAATCCAATCCCTGATTCTTAAACGATTTTTTTCATTTACCACAATTTAAGTTTTTTTCCACCTTCTGTTATAAAAGAGCAATTAATTAAAAAGTTTGCCTGATTCAAACTCATTCATTTCTTTCACTTAGACAAACATATGCTTTTATTAACAGGCAGGCATACACATAAAATAAATATCCAGCCATTCTTATGTTTACTGAGTAATAATTCAAAAAGATGAGTAGAAGCAAAAATAATAATGACATCATTTAGAAAGCCTTATTTCTAGAAATAGGTGGATACAATTTACAATGCACCACTTAGATTTACCATGCAAAAAATATCCCTTTTAATTTTTATCAAAGCGTATCAAGTAAGTTACTTCAAAAAAAATCTTATGTATTTCGTGTTCGAACGATACTAGAAATATTAATACTCTTCAGATGCTTCCATTCAATACTTACATTTCATTGCAAACCGCTACCAAAAAGTTCAGTTTCAACAAGTAATAATTCAGTACCATTAAATAAAAAAAGTTAGAAACACGTTTGGCGCAAATCCCGAAATACGTAAAGGTTTAGAGACTACTAATTCAGGACAAGAAATCAAAAGAAACACTTTTATTTAAAAACCACATAGGTTGTCAAAAAAAGCTGTTAATAGTAATCATATTTCTATATAACAATATCTCGCCAACCGACAATGACGCGGGTTTCAGTTCAACTAATTAGATAACGTTAGTGTGTGCTGCGAGATAGTTTAGGTAAAGAAGTATATGTACATAAATTTTATCATCTCGCTTTGCTTTACTGATAGGTTATTCGCTATCGTTGTCAGTATCATTACTTTTCTGCTTGCCATGGATTCTATCCTGTCTGTCCTCCTGATCAACAATACGAAGAACTGGTAGACCTATGTGCGCTTTAGCAACGAATTGCTCTCTGAGGTCAAGCTGGCTGCTGAAATTTTTTCTGGTTTTCTTCTAAGTGGCCAGTTTCTCCTGAAGAAAGATTTCCTGAAAGGCCACATCCCCATATACTGGAGCTAAAGTCAAACTTCTACCTCAGGAGCTATGCTCCAAGGTCGCTTCGACCACCAGAAGCTGTCACACCTCCTCTTTACCATAAATCCTTGGCTCATGGACTTGGTTAGCTACAAGTTGGACTAAGTAGTATTAGCCAACAATAACAATTATAAAATTCCTGCTACTCCTCAAAGTATTGACGTGTACTTCTGAGACAGACGCATTTTTTCTAGCTATTTGGTGAGCACAGTCTTCTTGCATTCTACTGTACGAGCCGGTACTTCTAGAAAGGACCAAAAATGCAATGATACTGAAAGATACAGCGAATAATTGTTGCAAACTTACTTTGAAAATTTCTCTATTACGTTCTTCAATTTTTAGCTACCATTTTTTTTCTCTTGCCAATTTCATATCAAGTGTATTGCAATGCGTTGTTTCTCATACCATATCTAGTCATTATTCATCATTTCAAAATTCAATTATGCCCTTTGGCCCTGTAAATCAAATCGATACCCCTTTTGACCAGTTTGGGTACAACTACACCCATCCAAGAAAGCCCCTTTGCCCTGTTTCCAATCGACACATGGTACGTAGGTCAGGACAACCTAACGGAAGCAAGGACGTATGTGAGGTCAATCATGTCTCCCTACGGGAGCACGGTATGCACTTCCTTCCAAATATACCCATTCAACTGACAGGGAGCCCTTTGGGTTCCGAGATCGGGGGTATACAGTGACTTTAATGTTAATGTATGTTCGGACAATGAACACCTCACAGAACAAATACAGGAAGAGATGCTGTGCATCAGATGTGTAGTACGCCACCATACTGCCATCCCTTGATGCCACAACGGGAGAAATAAACAAACGGAAGTGGAATCCTGAGAGCAACAGCAAACTCTCCAGGGGAGCAGACGAAAATAGAAGTTGAAACGAAAAGTGACAGGTGTGTTCTTCTCACTTTGAAGCCCACCGTTAGTCACAATCATTTTTATCCCTAAATGGTCGCAATGTATCAAACGGATGTAAAATCTTGTCTATGATACATCCATCCGGCTTTGATAACTTTCCCTTTTATAACTATAATAATTAGTCCAAGTGAGAATGTAAATGAGTATTCTGTAAGAAAAAGTCAATGCGTGAGAAGTAAAACCAGCGGGAGTGACCTCCCCTAAACTTTCTCGAATCCTTCTCAAACATTTGTCATTTCCCTTCCCCCTGCGTGGATAAAAAATTCGAACCTACTGTAATCCAGAATGCAATGACTATCAGAAGCTTTTTCATTGTAGATTATAGTGATAGTAAAATATTTATGTGAAGAATCATATTGAAAGAGATGCGTATGTATTAAAATTTAGCAATATTTATTTTCTATCTAACTGTAGCCAATGCAAGCTCCGTGTGCGGAGGAGAAAACAGGAGAAGACCTTGTTCGTTAGCTTGCGCATGCGCAGACATTGCTTCCAGTACGCAAGTAAAACAAGGACAAAGTGACGTAATCCTTCCGCGTGCACAGAGATTGCTACCAGTACGCATGCGTATGGAGAATCGGATTAATTATGCAATTTGAATGCACTTTTCTTTACCGATTCAAACGAAATTTGGGCGCAGATCTATATAATTAATGTTAGCTACCATCATGCCAATTTTTATTTATCTAAGCCAAAGGGTTTAGGAGATATAATTTTTAAAATTATGCGATCATACAGTCCGACAGACAGTCAACCCTTCGTCGGATTTCGTCCAAACTTTGATACGGACCTACATTTATGGTGATAAAACTGTCTACCAAATGTTATCTATCTAGCTATTCAAGTTTTTGAGTTATAGCGTTCACATGAACGCGGACAGACAGAAAGACAGACTTCCCCGAGACGGATTATATCCAAAATTTGACAGAAACCTACAAATTATGTGTAAAGATCACATACCAAATTTCATCCCTGTATCTCTAATAGTTTTCGAGTTATCGTGTTCACAGACACACAGACATAATTCCAAAATTGTGTTTTTCGGACTCAGGGAGATCTAAAACGCGGAGATTCGTCAAAATCTCGAGTTCGAATTTTTTGACGATTACAATACTTTTTCTTTGTATACTCCGTATACGAGAAAGTAAAAAACAGCAAAAAATGGATTAACCTAATATGGCATGCATATATATTAGATATTGCTATTAACAGAAGTTTAATTTAAATACAGTAAAACCCCAGTTAGCCTAACTAAAGGAGGGGATAGAGATTTTTTCGGTTAAACCATGAACATCTATAACTATTGTGTATCTAATTATAGTAAGCAATTCTGAAATGGTTTGAGTATAAAACGAATTCAAAACTCTCTTTGTAGGCTACACTCATGTTCTTTATTAAAGTTAACCCTCCGTAGGGCGAAATATAACACCCCGGCGAGTTCGGGCGAGATGCGTCTGACTGGCACAGGTAAACAAAATCGTAATTAATATGGTTAATATCCATTAATTTTAAATTCAACATTCTAAAATTAATCGCTGACCTCCTTGGAGAAGCTTAACAGAAACCAGCGGGAGTGGTCTCCCCTAAACTTTCTCGTATACTTTCTAAATGGAGATTCGTCAAAATCTAGAGTTCGAATTTTTTAGCGATTACAATACTTTCTCTTCGTAAACGAGAAAGTAAAAAAATAAACAAACCTAAAATCAAATGTATTTTGTAACGTTTCAAAAAAATATTACTTTGAAGCAGGTGCGATAAAATAGGCAATGCAATGAATACTAAAGTGAACATTCTGCTTTGGAGTTAAATTCCCAAGAAAACAATTTATACTATCACAACCGTAACAATTGCAAAAGCGCGTGATTAAAAGATTTGCTGAAATAATGAGATCGGTTCGAATTTCATTTACAACAATAAGAACATTGTTACAATTCATGTTTAAAAACATTAGTAATATCCCGAAATTTGCAACCGTCGTGCGTCGATATACAATATGGCGCGTAGTATGAGATTATACAGACCGATAGACAGTCAACCCTTCGACGGATTTCGTCCAAAATTTGATACGGACCTATATTCATAATAATAAAACTGTGTACCAAATTTCATCCTTCTAGCTTTAATAGTTTTTGAGTTATCGTGTTCGCAGACAGACATGATTCCAAAATTGTGTTTTTGGATTCAGGGAGATCTAAAACGTGGAGATTCGTCAAAATCTCGAATTCGAAATTTTTGATGATTACAATACTTTCTCTTTGTATTCTTCGTATACGAGAAAGTAAAAAGTAGGAATATCGTTGCCAAAAAGTCTATCCTTTGAGATTATTTCCGTGCAGTACCGTAAGTGTTTTTTGGATTTGCGATTTCAAATGCATTTCGAAAAACCCAGATTTCGGTTACGGTTAATTGGGATTTCATTGTATTAATCTTTGAATGTTTTTTTGGAAAGATAATCTGACAGTTGCATGTATAACCTTTATATGCACCACATAACTGATTTCTGAATTTTTGTAAGTTCTTTTTTAAAACAAGACATAGACATTTTTTATTAAAATACTATGTTATTGGGCCTTAGAAGCTCATAGGCAAGAATTGTTCTCTACTTAGAAATCAATCAACAGATATGTGTAGTTGATATCATTTATAAATAAATATAATAAGAAATTAGATATGTGTTATTTATTTTTTGGATCTCCTAAACGAATTGATTAGATTTCTGTACAAATCCCTGGTAAATTGACAAGAGGTTAATGAACATTTCGGATTGGCAGCATCACCTTTGAAGTATTAAGTTTGTTAACCGATCATCCAACAATTTAAAAGTCGAACCATATATAGAAATGAATCGAATCACTTGTTAATCAACAAAAATAAATTATCCAACACTTCCATAGAGACGTAAGCAATCGAATCATGTGGTTTAATTCTTTCTAAATAAAAGATAAACCACTAGATGGCGACACGAGGCTGTTAAGCATAAGGGAAATAAAAATCTCCAAGATCATATGTCATAATCAATATAACAGTCTCCAACAAATAGTAACAGTTTGTTGGTTCAAAAATGAATATCTTCTTTGAAAAATGTTTCTCAAAGGCTGAAATACACCGTATTAAGAAACAGTTTTCTTCTTTTACTTTCACAACGTTCTCAGGTAAAAAAAAAGAGAGAGAATAGATTGGCCAATAAACTTTTGGCCACAGCAGATTAACCAAGGACGCATCTAAGGTCGTAATGAATGATCTACGTATTTGAAAAAAAATTAAATGTACTCTTGCTTCGATTTTCTCATATACAGACTTCTTCATATGAATGTCACTTAAAAGGTGGAGTATGAATGGCACTTGTCTTCATATGAATGTCACTTAAAAGGTGGAGTATGAATGTCACTTGTCTTCATATGAATGTCACTTAAAAGTGGAGTCAATATAATGTGACCAAGGGTAATACAAGCAAGTAGTCTCGATTCATACCAATAATGACCCTCTAATCCTTAATAAGTATCCAAAATTATCTTTAGCACTAACGTTTTGCAACTGTAGATTTTTTCTTTTTTTATTTCCTTCAGAATTCCGATATTTACAGCCGATAACTTCGGAGACTTTTATTTCTCCAGTCCCCCACCCCAAAAGTATTCCACTTTGAACTTCAAAAAAATTATCCATTACAATATACTTTTTTTAATGTTGTGCTATTTTTTTTCTAGTTTTCATAATTTCTTAAAACATTAATGCTGAATGAAGATCACGACAATTTGTGCACAAATAAGTGCATTTAATATTTCTAATAAATGGTGTGGCAACGTAAATGGAAATACACATAGTAACTAGATGTGCACACTACATCTTTTCTTGCATTCTGCAGCAAATGAATGCAATATTTGAAAATGAACATAATTATCTCATTCAGTGTGAACAGGAAAACGAATTTGAAAATTATCTTTGTAAATACAACCATTTTTTACATGATAATATTTATAGAGAATGCATTTGAGAAAACTTATACTGTCTTCTTTATCTTATGCGAGGTATACAAAGATAAAATGTTGCAATCGTCAAAATATTCCAGCTCGAAACGTTGATGAATCCACATTTTCGACACCCTCAGTCCGGAAAGGCTACTTTTAGAATAATGTCTTTGCTTCCTTCTGCCAGTGTGTATGAGAACACAAGACTCAACCAGCGGGAGTGGTCTCCCCTAAACCTTCTCGTATACTTCGCAAAAAGGTATCATTTGCCCTCTAACTAGGGTTGTCATACGTCCCGTATATATGAGACTGTCAGCGCATTCCACTACTCAGTCCCGTATACTATTCGTTCCGTTTTCTTCCTAAACTCTGTGTCATTACAATTTTAAAATGACTTGCGCTCAATATTATGATTATGTGAAAAAGGAAAATGATGTAATTAAGGAAGTAAAATCAGCTTTAAAGTGTGACTGGGTTGGATAGGATTAGCCTCGAATCTTTTTTCATTATTCTACGTGTTCGTTTCATGGGATTGCTTAAACTTTATTCATTTTTCATCAGAGTAAAATAAGCTATTACGTACCCACTTTCTTCAAGTTTTATTTATTAAGCACCTAAACGTCCCGTATGAATGCTTGGCAATTATGACAACCCTATCTCTCCGCGCGTGGATAAAAAAATTCGAAACTTCTAAAACACACAATGCAATGATTATCCACGAGTTTCCTTTAGAGCGCGCCAAGGTCACACTCGCCAAGACGGAAATGGCCTCGCGTCATACACAGAACGCCAATACGGGTGGTCCAGCGTTTGAGGACAGACAGACTTCCCGTGGATGAATTTTGTCCAAAATTGGATAGTATCCTACAAATTATGAGAGAAGATCACATACCAAATTTAATATCTGTAGTTCTAATGGTTTTCGAGTTATCGTGTTCACAGACAGACAGACATAATTCCAAAATTGTGCTTTTCGGACTCAGGGAGGTCTAAAACGTGGAGATTCATCAAAATCTCAAGTTCGAATTTTTTGACGGTTACAATACTTTCTCTTTGTGTACTTCGTACACAAGAAAGTAAAAATGCAACTAACTTCGCAGATAAAATTTGATATATGGTTCCACACCAAAACTGTAAATACGTATCAGATTTCGACCAAATCTGTCTGAAGAAAATGCTTAGGAAATACATATTTAATTTTGCTCGTTATGTTAAAAAGCTAAGCAAAATATCATGGTATTTACAAAGATTTTAACATGATATTGTTTATAGGGAATGCATTTGAGAAAACTTATACTGCCTGCTTTATCGTACGCGAAGAATACAGAAAGAAAATGTTGCAATCGTCAAAATATTCTAGCTCGAAATGTTGATGAATCCACATTTTCGACACCTTCTGTCCGGAGAGGCTACTTTTAGAATAATATCTTTGCGTCCTTCTGCCAGTGTGAATGAGAACACGAGACTCGAAAATGCATCTAACTTCGTGGATAAAATTTGATATATGTTTCCACACGGAAACTGAAAATGCGTATCAAATTTCGACCAAATCTGTCTGAAGAGGAAGTTTAGGAAATACATATCGTAATTTTGCTCGTTGTATTATATAGCTAAACTAAATAGCATGGTATTTACAAAGACTTGAACATGGTAATGTTTATATGCTGCAAACTATCTGTAAATTGCATGATGCAACATGCATGATGCAGAAATTTTTAAAAATATTCTACAGGACAGACCGTCGGCCCTAGAGCTACCTTATTTATCACTACAGTAAAAGACCGTTTATACGTTGATCATTTATACGTCGTTTACATTTATACGCGTTTCATCACAGTCCCGATTCGTTCGTATTCATTGTAATGAGTAAGTACTTCATTTATACGACGCAAAGCTTCGTCTATACACCGTTTTTTCCGTTCTAAAATGTGAAAATTTCCTCCTTTTTAATATATGAACTGTGATAATGATATCATAACTTCGAAATTATTGACAACTGATAAATTAATAGAAGACAAATTATCTGGTGCTAATTTTCCAATGATGAAGAAGCTATTCCACCTACCTTTAAAGACGCAATGGACTCCACTGAACAGCTTCGAACTTATTTCTTTTGTCCAAAGAATAATGAAAAAATATTTACTCAACTTAATTCGATTCATAAAGCTGTACTTAATATTTACAAACAATCAGAATGCCAGACGACGGTTGAAGAGTTTTTTAATTAAATCGTATATATATGTTGCAGTCATAAAACAGCCGAGTTGTTAACCAATTTGCTTTATTATAAAAATATTTTCGAGAGTGACGGACATACCAACATCTTAGTTGAACTTTTTAGTAAAAGTGTACAGAAAATCGCCTATTCTCTCAGATAAGGGAAGAACAATATAACACGTGATCAAAGTGAAAGGAATATTGGCTATTTTTAACAAATTACGTAAGCATTTTAGGGAAAAAGTCTAGAGCCAAGGAGACTCGTCATGATTTTCGGTGGACACGTGAAAGCGATTAAAATATTCTTTTAGTAATAAATATGCCAAAACGAGAGATTTAGTATACCTCCATCGCGGGAAATAGAACGAAATTGGAGTTTAAGAAAAGTGATTTTGGAATACATTCAGACTTTAAAATATATAATATTAGAATTTAAAGTAAAATTAAGTGAGATTATTACATACATATACATATATATATATATATATATATAACGTGTTATATATGATCTTACATAAACCAAGTAATCAAGACATATCATGAAGCCAATCCTATACTAAAAATTCATAATTTAAACAATACAGCCAAATCTAAAGCAAAATCTAAAGAATTTAAATACTATAGATACCATGAACAAAAATTAAATTTAAACATATATGTCAACATGTAAAAAACTCTGTTGTTATGAAAAGTATTGTAAAAAGGCAATCCATATATATGGAGTTTTCAACAATTAATATAGCAGCTTGGCTGTGAACAAGCTTTAGCCAAGTTAAATGAATTTTGCTGTACAAACCATCCCTGTTACTATAGTTGTTGAGAAAACAGACAGGGTAATTTACCCTAAAATGAAAGAATTTAGGAAGAAAAATCATACACTAACCCTAACTAGAAAATATAACTATATGGAAAGAACTAAAATTCAAGATAAAAATATGTAAAATAACAATATATTGCACTATTATATTACACTAAAAACAATAAATACATCTTTCAATAAAATACCCATACTTATTCATTAAACTTTAAATAATCAGTGTCTACCTATCCTTACCAGGATTCAACACTTTTAATATATACCCAAATTATCCTGACATCACATATTGCCACAACAAGATTTTCAACTACGAAACTACAAAATTGACCAAATGAAATAACTAATTATGAAATTAAAGAATTAGTAAGAATTTGAATTAAAAATCTCAAAACCAGTTAATAAATGTAATACACTTAGTTATCTAGAAAATATTTGAAAATTGGAAAAACTGTCCATTATAAGAAATATTTCAATTTAAAAATCGTGGCGCCATTTATGTAATAAATTTGAAACCAGTAAAACAAGAACCAAATTAGAAAAAAAATTACACATTACATGTAAAATATGAATAAACAGTAACCTACCAGCAAAGAATTAAAATATTCCATGAAATACCAATAAAAATGCATTATTCTAAATGACCTAAATATTTCTTATCTATATAAACTCTTAAAAAACTATTTGGTATTCCATAAACCATTGCATAACAATAAAAAAATTTTATGTTCTTAATTCTATTATCATTGTCTGTTACTAAATTATTATTTCTAATTATATAATTTTTCACTAAATTCTTGAAGACAGAAATACTAAGATTACTATCCCAATAAGGAAATTTATTAATTTCAAAATGAAATGCATTTCTTTTATCAAAGATATCTGTTACTATTTTATTATCTATAATTTTTATATCTAGATCTAGAAATTCTGCAGCTAATTCATTGTCATTAGTTTTTATAAGTTTTAAATAATCAGGATAGAAATTAATATGTCGCTTAAGGTCTATTTCTTTATTGAATAATATCAAATCATCTATATAACGGAAAAATATACTGTGGCTATAATTAGTAAAGTCTTTCTCATAGTAATGTAGGTAAATATTTGCTAAACTGTTAGTAGTTGGACCTCCTTGTGGTAATCCTTTAATTTGATGGAAAATCCTATTATCAAAAAAGATATAGTTTTCTTTTAGAACAAGATTAATAAGATTTTTAAAATTATTAATGCTAATATCTTTTTTAAGATCAAAATATCTTTATGTATATTTACTAAGGTATTAATCAAATCTTCAATCTCAATTATATATATATGTGATATTTTAATTTTTTAACTTTCCTAAATAATCTTAACGATACCTCATTTTAAATACTTCTACTTTCAACATAATTAACGCACTACAACTTTCTTTTCAAATCACGAGTTTCAAGGGGAAAGTACCGAAGTTGAGGCTCTAGAAGCAGTGCGACTCTTGCGAGTCTAGTTAGAGTAGAAGTGTTTTGTCATAGGATTGAAGTAGAAATAATTCGTTCGTAATTAAAAAATATCTCTCGTTAAAAAGGATTTATTTTAAATATAGGAAAAATTTCTAAGTCATTACATATATATATATAAGAGGAGACACGGATTAGTTAACGTTTATTGAAAAGTATGGGTATTAAATTATATATTTACTGTCTTTAGTGCAATATAATGTTATATTACATATTTTTATCCTGAATTTTAGTCGTTTATATACAGTTATGTTTTATTGTTAGGGTTAGTATAAGACTTTTCTTTCTAAATTCTTTCATTTTAGGGTAAATTACCCTATTTGTTTTTTCAACAACAATAGTAACAGGGATGGTTTGTACAGCAAAATTAATTTAACTTGGCTAAAGCTTGTTCACAGCCAAGCTGCTATATTAATTGTTGAAAACTCCATTTACTTGGTTTGCCTATTTCAATACTTTTAATAACAACAAAGTTTTTTCTTACTTGTTGACATATAAATTCTTAAACTTGATTTTTTGTTCATGGTATCTTTAGTATTTTCAATTGTTTAGATTTTATTTAAAATTGATGTATTGTTCAAATAATGACTTTTTAGTATAGAAATTGATTCTTCATATGTTTTGTTTACTTTATTTCTGTATGATTATATACTAGTTATATTTGGATATATATATATATATATAATTAGTACTCAAGATGAGCAATAAAGGTGTGGTTTTCTCACTTTTATGATAAATGTATAATTTTAAAATTTAGTTTTTGATTTCCATATTTTGTAGTAATATTCTCGTAATATTTTTAAAAACTTTAAAATTAATATTTCTAAATGAATTTGCATTGGCTTCATTAAATTTGTGACAATCAAAGTTGTTTATTAAAATTTCGATTATACGTCTTTTCATTTATACGTCGTTCTACGTCAGTCTCTTGAAAGACGTATAAACGGTGTTTTACGGTAGTTACTTTCTGGGCAGAAGGTGCTGATTGAGAAATCAAAATTTTATTAAATTTATAAACCTAAAACAACCCTGTTGATAAACGTAAAGCATGACTACGATGTTTCGAACTAGAGGTTCGAATCGCACTTAAATTCTTAAGTAGGCTTAAGAATTAAGTAGGAAGAACTTAAGTTAAGTAGGAGGTAAAATTACCAAAAAAATAAAGTCATATTAATTTTACTACTTTAATATGGTTTTAAGTTACCAGTGATCAACATCAGAAATTCAAATAGTGCTGCCATCTTGTGTCGCGTGTGGGGAAAAAAAGAGTTTCAAAGAATGATTTTATGAGGACGTTCTGTCGGAGAAGAGCAAATGAAAATAAATTATTTTTCAAATTTATTTTCATTCTTCATCTCTTTGGAAATTATTTAGAATGCTTTGGCATATGACAAAATATTCCGCTTTTCGGTAAAAGGGAATTCCCAAAAGATGGTATTTTATATATATATATATATATAAAGAACAACATATCCAATTTCGACCCATTTCAAGCATTTAAACACAATAATTTTTCACGCTAATCAGCCTCAAGTAATTTTTTTACTGCTGATAGAGATAAGTATTTACATAGTAAGTATTTTTCAACTAAGCATTTTATGAATGCTTAGTATATTATAACAAGAGTAATAAGACTTTAAAATATTACCACCAGGACCCAGCCCGACATCTTGCTCGAGAGATCCAATTCCGGTTGGAAGTTTAACCAACACGGTCTAGTAAATTTCATGTGCTGGCAATCTTAGATAATAGTGTGAGTAGCCAGCTCGCGTACTATTTTGAGAAACAGATAAGAAATTACAATGAATAAATGAAGTGTTGTGAATAACGTTCTAGTTGCTGCCGTTTAAATCCAAAGTTAGTCTTATAATTGACATATATTTGAAGACCTCAAAGATTACCAATGAAAATTAGCCTCTAATGATGTATGTTGTAATAATTTGTGTCTGTTGACTCTCTGCATAGTTTGCTATCAAACAATACTGTGGAAGTTTACATTGTGCAACTCCAAGTAATTACTTTTAATTAATTAGAAATGAACTGATATTCTGATATCTTTCTTCAATAATTTTGCAATATATTATCTTAAAAAAGATTTTGTTAATCCATTGACCGTAGATGATTAAAATTTCTATTCATCGTAACCGATAAGATTCATTGTAAACGTAATCGACTTCATTTCTGTAAATAAATGCTTACTATAGCTCTCGATTCGATTGTAGGCTATTCTGGAATCAATATTCTACATATATCACAATCGCAATGTATCATTCGGTAAGTATAATTCTAAGCCGTCATTTAACTTTTTCGTAGGAAGACTAGGAATTTTCATACTCGTTTTCTCTTATAGAAGCCAAACCAGTTTTTATCTTGCTTACAGAAAACCACATTTCCTCACTATCAACTGAAGATATTTCAGACAGCAAAAATTTCTTTCCCAGTTGTCAACTTCATCAATTTCAATTCTAAAAGAATCTCCATGATCTTCCAAAAAGAGAGTCACTAATATAGATGGCACTTTCTACAAGTTGTATGCACCAGGAGGGTCTTTGTTGGTCCATGCTGAAGAGCAGTGAATTTTTCTCCTAACGAAGAGTGAGAATGAGCGTTCGAATCCCAATATAGAACGTCTTAAGCAAAGAGTATAATCCTGATCACCATCTCCTAGTCTTTTATTAGAGCTGGACATTCACCATCGATCTAGTCCATTTGGAGGGCTTCTTAGCAGACCGGTTCCATTTTGAGTTCATAAAATTTGGTGGACTGTGCCAACTGGAAAAACATCACCTACGGACAACCCTATACCCTAAGCTTCTGCGCCTCCTCCTCTTCCCCTCTTTTTCAAAAAGGGGTCCCCACGCCCTGATTTCCCCAGACTGACTCGCACCCACGCTTCCCCTTTCCCGCTTTACGGTTTTCGCTTTTGTGAGAAAGGCTGGCTCCCCCTCACCAACTATCGCATTTCAGTTTTATGGCCTAGTGCGCCGAATGAATATCGGACTGGTTTAAAATCCAAACATTTCGACTATACCACTACAATTCTCATTGGATTTTGCCATTGACGAAGGGTTTTG
>BGPR01001367.1:215583-228605 GCA_013235015.1 Araneus ventricosus | reverse complement strand
TATGTCACACGAGAAAGTAAAGTTTGAATTCTATAAGAATGATGAATGGCATTCCGTCTTGGCGTACTTGTGTNNNAGCCTGTGCGTACTTGTATAGTTGAAACTTGGCTCCAGTATGTCACACGAGAAAGTAAAGTTGGAATTCTATAAGAATGATGAATGGCATTCCGTCTTGGCGTACTTGCGTAATAGCCTGTGCGTATTCTATGGTTAAAACTTGGCTCCAGTATGTCACACGAGACCGTAAAGTTCGAATTCTATGAGAATGATGAATGGCACTCCGTCGTGGCGTACTTTTGTAATGGCCTGTGAGTACTTGTTGAATGGCACTTGAGAATGATGAATGGCACTCTGTCGTTTTCCTTGCATAACTCGAAGATTATAGATGTTGGTTCTTTACCGCCTCTAAAGAGAAGCACTAAGTGCCATTGAGTTTTGCCCCACGAATCCACCACAAAATTCGGACTTTTCAGCTTTATCCATGGCAAAGTGTAGCTCAAGTTTTAAATTTTTTGTTCGAATTCAAACAATTTGAATTTTTTAATCAGTTTGTCAGCCACGAATTAGAAATCATTTGGTTAGTCTATGATTTATTTCTTCTCTCAATCGTTTAAATTTTGTTCGAAAAATAATATAAGTTGTTGTACATGAGCAGTTAATGTTAATTCACGCAGCTTTATTATCTCATTATCAATTTTCTGCTTCGGTTTTCAACAGTTTTTATTATATTTGCCACTATATTTCAATTCAGTTTCAAGTTATTTTCCCTTTATCTCAACAAATGTAAACCAGCAGAGATGAATAGGATAACATTGGATTTTACCGACTTCAATGATAGCACATTCACTTTGCTTTAAAACTCGGATTTGTTTTATAAAATTTAAGTTAAATGAACGATTAAAACAATGCCCATTAACCCTTTATAAGGCCGTGGGGTTATAAAGGGTTAATACACCACCAACTTTATCAATTTTTTTGGCAGTAAAATAGGTTTTAGAAACTGAAAAAAGGAACTTTTTATGTAATTGGTAGAATGTATTGGCATTTTAACATAAAAATTCGTTTATAGCAGTTATATTTCATTTTTCACATTCATCTGAATTTTTAACATTTTCATTTCACCAGTTGATTTTGCATTGCAGAACTTTTTGCAACTTTGCTTCTTTTATTTCATAATTTATGTGATTGGCTTGTAGTAATGCTGTATTCTGTTGTATGTGTGTTTTGTATGCTATTTTCAATATGTTTTTCTTACAAGTATTGTACCATGTTAATACTCAAAATAACACTATTGACTGCAGTACGCAACATGTCAATATCAATCTGTTTAACGTGCTAAGGCATTTTGCCGTTGAAATTGTCTGAATTATCCATGTTTCCGGAATACAGAAGCCGTTTTAAACGACACCAAAACTAGAAATACAAGGATGAACATAAGGCGAATAAAAATTTATATAATCCACATTTGCTCGATATTTTTGCAAAAGACAAATTCCAAACGTTAAAAAAAAAATGCAACGGCTAAAATATATTTCTGTATTAAAATTCTCATTAAATGATAATCATATATGTCAAATGTTTTCGTTTTTTAGTTTTTGTACCTATTTTAAAGATAAAAATCAGCACCAGTGCCACTTTTGCCCTTGTGCCGAAATATAAACAATTTTCCTTTCTTTATAAATCGATAATGAGAATCGATTCTTTATTATTCTCCGATTGGTGTTGCTTTTGCCCAGAATATTCTTTTTTATTGAGATTTATGCTCCAATACATTAATTATAGCCACCATATATTTTCCTTACCTCATATTACAGTGATCTGAGAATTGTGTACCTACCTGCATTGCACCAGAAGAAGAATAAAGCTGCTTGAGAAAGCTTTTGTCATTTATCAGGTAAGTAATGATCTCCCTTTAAATAGTCTTGATAAAAGTGTTTGATTATTTCCTGTTAGCTTGCATGGCTGTCCGCTCCGTTATAGCAGAGGACGCTTGATTACATACGATTTATGTAATCAAGCGTTTTCCGTAAGCTCCTGCCCATTGCCTAACACATTAAGAAAAAGAGGCATGTAACTTTCAACAAATTAATTATACGAAATGATCGCTTTTAGTTTTCTTGCCATTAGTATTCAACTGAAACGCCGAAAATGTCTTTATAATTTTTTGTGACAATATTGCAAGATAAGGTATAACGGCAAAACAGCATTATTACAGTAGAAACGCATTTTATGTGTTGTCGTTAATATCGCTTCAAATATCGGTTTTTAAATTTTCTTGGCTCACATTATGTATTGCATAATACATGCTACTCCTGAATGGAAAAATTTTATAAACTTAGGCTTAAATAGCAATCAATTTCTTAAAGAAAATTTATTTTCACTCCATTTTTAAGCAGAAGAAATTCATACTCAACGAAAAAGAAGAGGTTCATCAGTGGAAATGTTCTTCCTTCCACATTCTCGTATACTTGCGTGAAAAGGCGCGTTTTGCAACCCTCTGCTTCTCCATTCTTTTCCTCATAAGTGACACAAATGATGCGTAACTTAAGTTTTTATACTTTTTAACTCAACATTTGATGACTTTAGTGTCCTTTTTTTTCTTTGACTCGTTCCATTTCCAATTTGTGAGGATTACTTGCGGTGATAAACTGCTTTCTGAGCTATTTCTGTGGTTTAAGACAATAATCCCAAAGATTTAAATGGTCCAGTTTAGGAAATCGTTTGTGGATCAATCTAGGCAACCCTTGGACAACAACAACAAAAAATTCTCCTAATTTTAATTTTAAACTATTTTCATAAAATTATTATAGTGAATTGTAGTCAAAGAAATGTCCTATCTGAAAATACAATAACATATTTTCCTACTTAATTTAGTGCAGCTCAAACGCTTTTTGTCTTGTTGCCTTGTTAAAATAGGATGATTCCTAAACCTGAACAATTGTTCTCTAGCTTTTCTCTTTCCTTTAAAAATGACTTCATATACCCCAGTTACATAGTTACATCATAATTTGTTTATTTTACGAACCAAATATTTGAATGAATTGAAGTTAGGATACCGGTCCAATATAGGCGACTCTCCCTATCCTTTGACGGATTTAGTCCAAAATTAGACACAGCTCTACAATATTGATCTGAAAACCACACATTAAAATTCATTCATCTAGTCCGCTCAATTTTTAGCTATCGCGTTCAGATAAGATCACATGTAAATTTAAAATATAACGACATTGCTGATAGTCTTGCTAAAGAAGGTACTACCATGCCTCAGGCCAATGTAGAACCCTTGACCTACCTTGAGTTATACTCACGAAGAAAGGCCTCTGTTAACATTTCTTGGAGGCATCCACCAGCTCATTTATGGTATCGTAGTGAAGGCCCCGGTGCTACTATACATTTTAAGGGGGATAGGAAAGACCAAACAGCTTTGGCTCGCTTAACTTCCCGTCACTTAAAAACCCTCAGATTCTCTCGTGGTAATAAGAAGTTCAGTATCTGCACAAGTGCAACATGAATGAGGCCACTCCTCAACATCTACTTGACTGTGTTGCCTTGGTATATGATGACCTGCTTAAGCGACCGGATTTCGTGTTGGAGCTGATGAAGGCGAACGATCTCATAGATCTGATTCAGATCAGAAGGATTAGAAAGAAGAAGAGTTCAGATATGCAGTGAGAGATTGATTGACAGATAGTCAACCTGTTGACAGATCCAGTCCAAAATATGAAACCTATCTACAGTTCTAGTCATAAAACCATTTACAGAGGTACATATATCTAACTCGTTGAGTTTTCCTGTATAGTATTCACATGCACTCGGACAGACAGACAGGTTTCCCCTTTGACTGGATTCGTCGAAAATTTGATAGAGTTATTAAGTGCTGGTGCTAAGACCACATATCTAATTTCATTCCTCTAGTGCAGCGTTTGCCAAACTTTATTTTCTCCCATACCACTTGATTAGTCTGTTTATTTTTGAATACCCCCTATTGCCATACTTCCGCTTCGCCACAGCCACCCCTTCGAACAAAGAAGTTCTTTTTAATAATGTTAAGGCCTTATGTTAACTAAAGACTCAAATGACTCGAATTAAATAACATTGGTAGGATTTATTTTTGATTTCACTTTTTTATTCCACTTTTTATAATGGTATCAGTTCCATGTCCTATCAGATGAAATTAGATTGGAAATAATTTCGCATTAACTGATGATGAACGCTAAGAATTATTCATCGTGATAATCAACCATTCAAATGGAGGATCGTTTCAGTGCAATCCTCAAACTTGTTTCATGGAGCTGAGTTTTATGAAATTAGATTCAAATAAAGACGCATGTAATTTCACTCTGGAGCTCCGTCAAGCTTACTGTGATATTGGTTATTAATGCACGCATAAGATGAGTGTTGCTGAAAAATACTATATATATATAAAACACTAAAAAGGCGGAAAAAAGTGGTTAATTTCTCTTTTGCCGATGACAATGATCGTTTACAAAACAAAACCGGTAGCCTTCGCCATGTTAGGCATAACTTTATAGAAATAGCCTGTTACTATATTCATTGTGGTTTAAAATAATTTTTCTCGCAAAAAATGAGTTTAACACGTCTTAGAGTTTACAATATTTCTTACAATATAATGAAACTTTGGATGAAACGATTCAAAAGAGATCAGTTAGAAATGAAGGAGTGGCTTATGCGAGTCAGAGAACGTTCAGGTCAAAGTCAAAATAGTTTAAGTCAGCGACTTGGGTTTTTCTTTTTAAAAAGGTTTAAATCAAAAATTTGCAAATAAATTTTATCAAACCCTCTCCTCAATCTAAAATTCAGCAATCTTTAAAATCCCAAACTACAATATAAATGACAGTTGAAATAACAAAAACCCCTGTTTCACCCTCAAGCCGTGCATCCCGATTTGTCAAGGCATCACACTTCCAACTCCATGGTTCGGTCCCTGGATGACAAACTTTTTCTCCGAGTGTTTTCACTCTCTATTATTGCCGTATTCTGCCTCCCATAATTATCTCATCATTTTAGTATCACCTTAATCGATTTATTTTTAATCCTTGAAAATTAAAAACTTTCAAAAAATCTTTTCACATTTATTTTTTTTACATATTCCTAAGCACTTTTTTCCTCCATCCTCTTCGCCGCATGACTAATATTTAGGATATATTAAGTTTCAGATAATATTTTCCTAAAACTTTATCGGAAAATAAATTTTTCACTTGATTTTATTCCTTTTTCCAAACATTGTATATTATCCGATAAAATAACTCCTAATGTAAATTCCATCTCTCAAATTTACAAGTGTTCTAAATTAAGAAAAGAATGAAAACTGTTTTTAAAAATACTCTTTCATTAGTGTACTAATAACTAATTTTTATTTTAATTATTTTCTACATTTTGGTTTCTAATTTAAATTCATTATTTTAAATATAATTTTTTTAATAATTTCTTCTTAAACTCATAAGCTGATGGCGCCACTGTCATAAAATAAGTTAATCAGTTAACTGATAATAAAATTCTGAAATGATTAAAATAGTGTAATGTCATCAAGAAAACAAGAGAGTACAAGTTAACAGAATGGAAAATACCTGTAAATAGCATTTTATCCGTTACAACTGTACCTGCAATTGATGTTTCATCTGCCCGTGCAGTATATACAAATAACGTTTTATTCAAATGCACAGTACCTGCAAATAACGTTCTATTCGATCGTACAATGCCTACAAATAAAGTTTTAGTCAAACACATCGTACCTGCAAATAACATTTTATTCGAATGCACAGTACCTGCGAATAAAATTTCATCAGTTGGGTTCGTACCTGTGGAAAACGCTTTATCTGTTTGCACCTCACCTGCAAATAACTCTATCCTTAAGTAAAAGTATCAGAAGAAACTCAACCGTCATGGGTTTTTTTTACAATAACTCTGCTAGGACGCAAAGCGTCCACATTATAGCGAGTGAGGGGAGCAAGGATTGCTGCGCAGTCCTCTTGGGGGTTGGCAAGCGGCAGGGGGCAGAGTCCCCTAGTATTAAATATTTATTTCTTTAACATTAATATTTTAGTACTCTTCTTTCAATTTAACCCAGTAGGCCCCTTTCACCTTCAAGAACATAGGAAAAAAAATTTATAACTTTTTGTTTTCATTTTAATTCCCTACGCTTTGTGTTTTTCACCATTACCAACATTAATTTGCTTACCCCCCGGGTGACACATACAACAGGTTGAGATCCTCTGGTTTAGCTTGTTCTATATTTGAGTTATCGTTACAGATGGATAGCTGTATTTTAAAATATATTTTTCATGTGGAGTGGGGGAATCAGGGAGATCTAATGAGTGGAGGTTCATCAAAATTTTGAGGTCTAAGTTTTAAGCAATCACAATAGTTTATCCTCGTATACGAATACATTTCTAAAATAACAGTCAAAAGCATGAACTTGAACATTAATCTGCGCAAAAATGGAGCATCGGTAATAAATCAGTGAAAAATGTTTAAACATTTTTACCATGATGTATTAGCCCAGACGAAACTAGGAGGTAGACATCGAGCAATTACATTTCATTAATGCAAAAATGTGAAAGAAAAATCGCAGACGCAGAAAATATGCATTTCAAACAAGAAAAAGGGAGAGAGGGGGAAAAATGGGTTTGAAAGCGATGCGCTAATGCAAATAAGTCTGTTAGACAAGCGAATTAAGAATCGACAACGCCTCTCGTTGAAGAAATGACAAACCTCGGTGATTAGAATCCTACACACTGAACGCGGGATTTCCTTTCTTTTCCCCGATACTGCTGTGAAATACGACGCCGGGACTGCCCAGGCGAATAATTTCACATGACAAGACATTTTAAGCGGCAAGATCTTTTGCAGTTATATATTTATTACATAAACATATAACTACAAAATATATATAACTACCAATATAAGAATAATTTCACTTTTATGGAAAAATAAAATTTGATTTAAATGAATGTGATTTTTTATTAAGTTTCCGTATGCAGGTCCGTTTTAAATAA
Source organism: Araneus ventricosus (assembly GCA_013235015.1). NCBI lineage: Eukaryota > Metazoa > Arthropoda > Arachnida > Araneae > Araneidae > Araneus > Araneus ventricosus. The sequence goes on along the minus strand of BGPR01001367.1, from coordinate 221,589 downwards.
CTGAGCGCCCTAGACTAGAGTAATTTGGCGCCCCATTAGAACCGTAACTAAGAATTTGTTAGCCTGAATAAAATGAAAATGCTTACCTAATACAGTGAAACCTGTTTAAAACGGACACTGTAAGAAAAGGAATCCTGCCTTAAGCGGAAAAATATTTGGTCCCTTCGAAAAATATAGGAAGATCCATAGTTCATCCCCTCCATAAAACGGAACCTAACGCGAAAACGGACAGAATTTCTAAGATCAATTCACAATATTTCATTGTTAGAAAACCTGTTCTAACGGACATCGCGCGTTTTCCAAAAATTCTTTTTATTTTTTTCTCACATACTAATATCATTTTAAATCCTCATATACTAATGTAAAAAAAAATGTTTAGGCGAATTTACTTTAAAATGTTTGCATCGAAAATTATTCATCAATAGAAGATATAGATGCAAGTAATCTGCAGAGTTTGTTGAAGAACGATAAAGTTTCCGATATGGGTGTGAAAGAATTCATATCTATCGACGATGATATTTTAACAAAGGTTCCTATTCATAATGTGACTGATTTAATTCAAAGGCATACGAACAATGATAGCAATGATGATGATGAATGTAATATAAATGAAAACATTTCCGATAAAGAACAACTTCACCATTAAATCATGTGGATCCCTTTTAGATACAGAACCTGAATATGAAAAGTTTGCCATAAGTCAGGGAGATGCTGAAATGCTCAAACTTTTTAAGAATACGAGAATATTAACGGAGCGAAGAATTATTCTTATAAAGATATGTACAGGAAACAGTGCTGGATTATTTTAAAATGTAGATTTAGCAAATAAACTTATTTTCCTTAAATTTGTAGCTTTTGAGTAAGGATAATCAATTGTTTAGAGTACGATATTTATTTCTATTTAGTGTCCAAAAGCAATATTATTATAATGAAATGCACATAAACATATAACTTTTATATGTTTCATAATATTTATTATTATTGTGTAATTTCAAAATTTAACTAAATTTTAATTTTAAAATGTGACACCTATTAAAACATAATTATCATAATATTTATATTTTTATGGTATTTTGTTAATCTTGGGATATCTTTTATATTTCAATCGATTTAATATAAATAATGTTTGGATAATTTTAAATCCTCATATACTAATGAGCCCTGTATGAAACCGAAACCTGTCTAAAACGGAAAATTTTTCTAGTCCCTTTAGATTCCGTTTGGTGCAGGTTTTACTGTACAAGAATTAATGAGCAAAAGAATAAATAAATAAATAAAATAAAATAAATAAAAAGTTAATCTGTTCTCTAATTAATGCTTTACAATTTTGCAAATCAGCGTGTTTTCAAAACAGGATTTTACAAGTAATCTTCCGTATTGTGGGTAACTTCTATTACACGCATAATTTTGGATTTTTCTCATTGGTTGCCCCTGTATGAATATTTTTTGAAATTATATTGTACATGTTTATGTAACATTACAAAATCGCTGACTGTCTAGTTACAACCCCTGATCCTATCTTCACTTTTAACATATTAAAACTTTTTTAAATGCATATTTTGGTTCAAAAATTAAATAAACTTAGTATCGTAAATTTTTAGGCGCCTTTGGATTTAGCTTAGTTTAGTTTGGTTATATTAACGTCCCGTTTTGAAGCAACACGAGGGCTATTTTGGGACTGACCTTGTTTTCGAACCACGGTCAGATGACGAGGACGACACCTGAGCTGGCATCCCCTCTCGAAACTCCCCTACGTATGATTTATGGTGCCCTTGAGATATAGCCCATTTTATAAGATGACCCTGTCTGTATGTATCCAAACGCAATTACAGTTATGTGTTATTACGATGCATATTACGGCGTCTAAATAAAAACATTTAGTAGAATACATTTTTTTAAAAGAAGGAAATTTGAACCTTTAATCCGAAACATCGTAGCATGATATGTTTTAGGCTCGATTTATCTGCTTTAACTTCGTCTGGCTTGATCGCATCAGCTGTTGCTTTCTGTGAGCAAGGATTTTTACATCGCGCAATTTATAAAAAGATGCTATATTAGAAATATTATCAAGTTAAAAAGCGTTATTTATTTCATCATCCGCGTTTTTAAAATACTATTTCGCCGTCGTTCCTAAATCAAGTTTACAAAGTCATAAAATTATATCAAAATAATACAGAATACCTCCATTAAATTTAAAACAAAAGTACACAAGCAAGTCTTGAGTATTAAATATTTTTTTTTAATTAAGGGACATGCTGTGAAAGCCGCCTCCACAATTAAACATATTTACGAGCATTTCAATACCGAATGATTGGTAGAAATCTATTGCATCAGGCGTTGCATAGTAAAATAGTAAATTTTGAAAAACTTGTTGAAATTTAAGGAAAAATTGCATCACTTAATATAAAATTAGTATCACTGAAAAGTTTTTTTTAATTTTAAAATGGTGTAAAAATGGCTTTCGAGAGATATTATACTCCGAAGTTATTGAGGAAAACGTTTAAATTTCGATTAATTTTAGATTAATAAAAATATACGTATAAAACTTTGAAACATCCTTTCTTATTGAGCCCCTTTTACTCAAGAAGTAGTTCTGTGCCGAGTTTGATAGCTCTAGGTCCAACGGCCTAACCTGTAGAGCGTTTTGAATGATTTTTGCATCAGGTATCAAGTGTCTCGCAGAAAATATGCTAGCCTATTGAGGAAAACGTTTAAACTTCGATTAATTTTAGATTAATAAAAAAATCTATCTAAAATTTTGAAACATCCTTTCTTAATGAGCCCCTATTACTCAAGAAGTAGTTCTGTGCCGAGTTTCATAGCTCTAGGTCCAACGGCCTAACATGTAGAGCGTTCTGAATGATTTTTGCATCATGTATCAGGCATCAAACATCTTACAGAAAGTAGGCTAGCCTATAAACATTTAACATTTTAAAAAACTATTTTTATTTTTATCTTTATTCAAAATTTTTATTCTTACTCTTTTTTAATATTAGAGTTTCAAGTCCTTTGGAAATATGCAATAATTACGAATGTATTGAAATTGATCATTTTATTTCCCATATGAGTTTGAAGTAGAAGACTTTTAACAGATTAAAACTTTAATTTCTGTAAGTGTTTAAATAATTTTGTGTGTTATTTTACCGCACTACGTGAATGATGTTAAATACAGTTTTTTTTTAAATTACGTTTACCAGAATTTCATCCAAAGCTTTCATAGATTTTAGGATAAATGTAACGTTCTGTTTTGCTTTAAAAAACTTACGTTGAGGCCTTTGTAGTGTATGGAAACATTAGAAAATAACGAAAACATTAAACAGCATCTGAATTCTTTTCGGAACAACTGTATAAATTGTGAAACAAAATACTAAGAATGCTGCAACAATTTTTGGCGATTTTATTTTCTCCACAATTTTTATAAATGCGCAAATATTTATCTTCGAAGATTCATTTATATTGAGAACACTTCACAGACCTTAGGATTTTAAAAAAGCTTCCCAACTAACCATATATTATAAACAAACGAATTAGATCGTACTTAAAGAAGAAAACATGTTCACAGGCGGTATTAAAAGTATACAGAAGTATTATTACTTACCACTCGATTCTCTGAATCTCATTCTACTAACAACTCAGATTTGATCCAAAATTCTTCGGCACTTGGCTTTAACCCCTTCTTGTCGGTGTCGCATGTCATGCGAAGAAGAGAAAAATTGCATCGTTGAGAGTGAATTCGTCGCTACTTAGGTTTTTACAAACGTTTCCCAGCTAGCGATATATTATACACAAACAAATTAGATCGTACTTAAAGAAAAAACATGTTCACAGGCGGTATTAAAAGTATACAGAAGTATTATTACTGACCACTCGATTCTCTGAATCTCATTCTACTAGAAACTCAGATTTGATCCAAAATTCTTCGGCACTTGGTTTTAACCCCTTCTTGGTCGGTGTCGTATGTCATGCGAAGAAGAGAAAAATTGCATCTTTGATAGTGAATTCGTCGCTACTTGCGCTTCTCGTTATATTCCGCGATTATTTTTTGTATTTCTGAATAAACAATAATATAATCTGCACTAAATGATCTGAATGTGGTTTTTAAGCTCTGATGATCAAGAAAGATCGTAAAGTTGTTTTCATAGTAAGGTTGTAAAACCATTTTTAACATATTGTTAATAATTCTTTTTATGCAAAATTTATCTTAAATACCTCAGAGCAATAGATTTGAAAAATATATTAGCAGAGAGTATTTTGTTTCAATTTAAAACTTCGGTGCATTGCAGGGAAAACTGGAGATCAGTGAACGAAATATCACATGTATGACCACCAGTAGAGCAAGCAAAAACTGCTTACTGACGAAAGCATTTTGCATTTTAGAATTCAGAATAGAACATATATTAATTTTCAGTTATTTTTTAAATTTATTTTAAAAAATGCTTTAGAGGGGAACGGAAATTCGAAAAAAAATCCGACCAACCTCGCAAAAGAAGCCGAGAAACCTGTAACATTTTCTTCCACCTTTTTGGAAGTTGATGATCCAAGAGATTAAACCCCACTTAGAAAAAACACTCAATGATCATCTGAATTATCACTTCTATCACATACTGTCATCAGTTGCCCTGACAGATAAAAATTTAGCATATTAAGTTTTCATAGGATCCACTGGAAATCTATGATGCTAGACAAATGAATTCTTCTTAAAATTCTCTCTTAAAAAGGAAAGTAACGTGTCTCGAGGAGATCAACAACAAAGATGAAATACTTATTTTTGCCAAAGAAAAAAATTAGCTAACGCTCTGAAAAAATAGAAAAGAAATAAAATATATCGTCGGTATACAAGTAGAAGTGATCAAGTCAGAAGAAAAACGAGTTAATGTGTTCTTAATGTTTTAAAATGTCATCTCTGTAGCAGAAATATTTTAATTGCGCATATCAATATACCGTCAGTATACAATACATGCTGTACATATATCTATATGCACAATTTTTGACGTGAAAACGTCTTTCCGCTCGTTACAGTGATAGTCGGTCGAACTTTCTTGTGTGACAAAATACCGTCAGATTTGAATCGCTAATAACTACGAGACTAATAATGCGAAAAGAATGGTTGACCACACAAAGGATAGATCATATCTGTAAGAGTTTGACGCATAGTATTTTTTTTTGGCCTGTGATGACATCGTACCAGTGTAGGCGCATGCACGTGATTGTTATGAATTAGTTTTATGTAATGTTATAAATAAGTGTAGCGTGGAAACGCGTTTAGCTAGGAGGTTGATTCTGGTGTCATTTTAAAGCGATTGAAGAGTATTACTAGGACCCAAAGTGAGACAATAAAAATTTTTATCAGAATATGAGTAAAAATCGGCATTAAATTGAAAATTTCAAACTCCGCATGTTTTTTTTATTATAAAATGCAGAGTTTTCTTCGAAATTGTACGAAACTCGCATAATACTTTACAATACGTAAAAGAAAGATTGTGTTAAAGTTTGAATTTAAAAATTGGAATATTACTTGAAATATGAGAATTTGTAGTAAATAATGTTTTACTGGTCATACCCGAAATGTTGTTCTATATACTGTCAACAGATGGCGCCATCAAAAGCTACTCTAAATGAAAGATTAGAAAGGCGCATTTCGGGTCCACGCCGTAGATTTTTCGTGGAAACGTCGGGATAAAATCATAAAACAAGTTGTTTCTTTTTAATATGTAATTTAATTATCAATCTCTTTAATTCAATATTTACACAAAGAAGTATAATGGTAACAGAATAGATAAATCCCAAGTTTACCGCTTGTAGCAATGGTCTGTGGTCAAAGGTCTTTTTGAAACTTTGAAAAATTGAGATAGTTGGTGTTATTTGTTAAGTGATAATTTTCTCTTCTCGTACTTCGTGAACGAAACTAAACATATATCAAGAAAGGCCATCAAACTCTATAAATATGTAATCGATTTACTATATATATATATATATATATATATATATATATATATATATATATAT